>APFE030393641.1:243318-343098 GCA_000404065.3 Pinus taeda
TATTAAGAATAATAAATTCAAAATATAAGTTCTGCTCATCGGATTAAGACTATTTTTTATATGGATTTTACACCTCTCAGAAAGAGGAATTCAACAAAAATATTAGCCTCTTAATTTGAGCATCAGAACATGGAGTTTGGACCTAGTTGTCCAAATTTAACAATAGGTAATTTAATCATAAGGGCCATGGCCACTAAGGCAATAAATGAATAAAAAAAAGTGCATGTCAAACAAGACAGGATGTTTTCTCTTAGATTCCCCCCTACCTCTACCCCCACCATCGTGGGGAGAGTTAATATGCAAACATTATGTTTGCATATTAACATGCTCCCCCCACCCTCATGAGGGCCTCCCCATCATGAAGTCAGAATTGTTTTACAATTAATTCCTTGATGTTAATATTATAGGCTATGTTTCCTTTTATAACTTATATTACTTTTTTTGCAGGTTAGCTTGCCTTTGGAGTCCATCATCTTTTCGATATAGCATCGTGTTATGCTCTCTACAAATTATTATATTTTATTTTGTGACAGTAGAATTATGTTTGACCATAGATTTCATTTGGTTGGTATGTTTTGTAGTGGCTACAACCACCCTCCAAAATTTTGGCCTGCACCAATTTCGGATCCTCCCTTGAAGAGTTTCACTTGATTGCAAACACTCACATTCACTCTGTGAGCTCATGTGAGTCTTTACATTCGCCTTGCTTTTTCATTGCATCCAAGTTTTTGCATGATAATGTCCAAGGCATGCTTGCGATCGTGTTCTGGTTATGCTTCAAGTCTTTGCTTCGTATGTGTCTGTTGTGTTCGCCATGAAAGCATCTATCGCACTCACATACGAAGTCACATTCACTGTCATGCAAGCGTCGTCTCGATCATGAACGATCAATCACGAATGTCGCGCTTGTCGCTTGCACCCTCGGTTAGTGATGTTGAACATATGTATCTGGATGGTTTAATCATTTCACTGTCAAGTCATGCGACTTTGTGTTTGTATGATTACTTATGCATCTATCGACTATTCACACACTTAGTCATTTTTGTTGAAGTTCTGACGACCAGACTCTTCACTGACAGTCGGATCATCACCCTTCTTTCAACTTGATCAAATGTTAACCAAAACAGCACAGAAGCACCAAGGTAGTCTTTTCAAGCTATGTTGCCTGCAAGCAACTCAATCAACTCTTATGCTGGCCACTCGGACAGTCAGACTCGACAGTCACCCCGAGACTGACTTCCCTAAAAATTTGCACAGAGGCCATTAACCTCACCCATTCAAGTAACTGAGGAAATTGCACAGACAAGTCAAACAGACACCAAGTCTTTGTCCCTGTCTCCTTCAAAACTTGCGTTGTTTTCCCAATCAGTCGTTCGAACAGTTGACCGACTATTTATCTCAGAAATTGCGCAATGCTCATGAGCAAGCCTTCCGCTGCCCATTAGTCATCTCAGCGCAGAAATTGTGCAAAGATGATCGGCATGCCAGCCTCTCGACCTCAATGCAGTTTTCCCAGCCAGCAGTTGACTGCCTATCCACTCCAGGAATTACGTAATTTCTGTTGTTAGTGACCGAGCATCCAACTGTCAATTCCCTCTAGGAATTGCGTTGTTTTGGTTGCCAGTGACCCCAGCAGCCAACTGTCAATTCCCTCTAGGAATTGCGTAGTTTTGGTTGCGAGTGACCCTAGCAGCCAATTGCCAATTCCCTCTAGGAATTGCGCAGTTTTGGCTGCCAGTGACCCCAACAACCAACTGGCAATTCCCTCTGGGAATTGCACAGTTTTGGCTACCAGTGACCCAACAGCCAACTAGCAGTTCTTTAGAAAAATTGTGCAATCCTTGCACGCTGACCCTTCATGCAGCCCGGCCCGTTCCTCGGGAAAATTGCGCAAATCTGGTTGTCCATCTCCTGTTGACTGTCTGTTCTGGAAAATGCACAGAGCATGCCTGCCTTGCCCTCTTGCAACTCGGACTGTCCTGCCCGAAATTTGCGCAATTTTGCCTCCCAACCAAGTTAGACCTTGCAGACAGTGACTGTCGACTGAGATTGTCTGTCTCCATCTCTTAGTGACTTGCGCAATTTTCATCAACAGTTGCCTGAAGCCATCATCCTGCATCGCAGCCCTGCTGCCTCTCCCGGTCACCTGCATTCGAATGATAATGTGTCATGGTGGATTAGGATGTTTTGGATTTGATGTCGTCTCGTCATGAGTGACTACAAATACAGGTACACCAACAAACATGTCAAGATGATGAACGAGATGAACGAAGGGAGCACATGCAAATGGACAGGTTCACCGATGGATGAACAAACGAAACATGTGAAGGGGACGAACATGCACCTTTGCGAATAAGTGAGCCTGTCAAGCCTTCCAGCATGAAAGCAAGGAACAACATGCTAAAGCTTCATCAAGCAAACCAAGGACCATTGAAGACTTTGCACACTTAGTCATGTTATGATACACCATGAAGACATCCATCACTCAACGGCATTGTAGCTCAACATGCACTCTAGCAGCAACACGAATGTATCGGCATTGTCATGTCAAATCATGTTGAGTCAAGTCATGAGTCATGTTGCCCACATCTCCCTTGTGAGCTTGTTGTCAATCAATGTGATGTAATGTGGAAATCCAATAGACCCACTTATTGAACATAGAGTCATGTAAGTCGAAAAGTCATGAGGGTAGTCAAACAGCCACAAGAGTCAGTGTCACCCTTGGCTATAAATACCCCCCTCATTTGTACATGAAAGGAGTTTTCACCTTAGCTCCTCCCATATAGCCAAGAGAGTCATAATATTTTCTTTGACAAGTAGTGGCTCCAATGCCCCGCTAACAAGGTTAGTGATGTATGGTGTAATGATGTGTCTTGGAACTTTTGCTTAATTCAGAAGCTTGTTAACAGGCCAGCACGTTTTCACACATGTATTGTATTTGTTGTAAGACCAATCTTTAACACTTGTAATGCATGTTTATTTAACTTGTGTTCTACATCTGAACTGATTCATTTGTTGTAATGCATAATCTATTAATGGAAATGTGTTGTATATGTTGTTAATGTTGTCCCATTCGTGTCGACTGCTCTGTCGAATATCAAACAAACTTTTCACATGAACCTTGCTTTAACAACCGTTGCACTCGTTCAAACTAATTCGTGAGTGTTGTACATGTTATCTTACCTTGTCTGTTGTGATTGTCGCATCCAAGTGGACTACTCTACCAAAAGTTGTGTATGTCCTTTTGTGTTGTGTGTTCCTAGCCGAGTTGGGACTGATCATTTTCAACTTGGAACTCATCTTCACCTTCTTCCCCTCACAGTTAAAGAACCATTGACACAAGTACACTTACACTCACTAGACACGTGAACCTCACTTTTTGAAGACAAAGCGAACCACTCTCTTGTGCTGACAAGCAAGAGTTGAGGCAAATCCTTAAGACAATGGCAACTGGGCCATCATATCAGATGGGACTCCTACACCAAATGGTGTGAGATCTAGTTGGGACTTCACACCTGGGTGATCTCCTGAATGTTGGCAGGTCCAGCACCGTCGACATTTCTGGCACTAGAAGGAGGGCAGCGAGTTGTACATCGCTGAAATTCCCCTCAAACTCACTCAACCATCTGGTCAAGGCAGTAATTTGCACTCCCTTTCACCTACACGTGACTCTGCAGTTGGTTACTCCTCACCTCCCAGAATTGAACATGAGATTCCATATCAACACCTTCACTTTGTCCGTCCATCACTCGCCAGTTCGCGAAAGTAGTCGGACTGATCTCAAGTATACAACACCTTCCAATACGCATCAAAGCAGTCAAAAGTCACTCCCACAGGAGTTGTTGTTTCATCGGTGGAAGAAGCAGTCCTTGCCACACTTGAAGATTTGGCAAAAGCTATTGAAGACGAAGAGGAACCTCTGGTCTTCCGACAAGGCGAACAAGACACTCTTGTGATCTTGGGATTAGACTCTGGTACAGGAGGCGGAGGGGCAAGTGGTGAAGGTGGAGACGAACCAACAGAGTTAGAGCCGGAACCATCAAACTCCGAAAGAGAGGAAGAGGACGACGAAGAAGAAGAGATGGTTGACCCAAATCTTGAATGGACGACTTAGGGACCATTGGCTCTCCCGGTATTTTTGCACAAGATGCCGAAGTGAATGGAGAGAATGAACAAGTTCAACCCTGATAGCACGGTGAAGGCAGAAGATCATTTGGACAACTTCTACCTGCAGCTGCAGACCCTTGAGGTACAACATGACAATGTAGCTTGTAGATTGTTCCCATGTACCTTGGACTGTCGTGCAGCTGTGTGGTATCACAGGCTTCCACCAAACTCCATACAAAACTAGGGTGCATTCAAACGCATGTCCCTTGTAAATTTTGTTGATGAAAAGACCTCAACTATGTTACTAAAAGAATTGGGTAGCCTGAAGATGGAGGGGAAAGAAAAGGTAAAAGATTTCAACCAGAGGTTTACACGCATATTGAAAAAATTTGCAGCGGACACCAAACCTCATGACTCCATTATTATTGATTACTACACGTCCATGTTTCCAAGCAACATTGCGCAATTCGTCAAGTGAGTTGCGAAACCAACACGTTTGGAAAACTACGAAGAGGCTATTATTGTCGAAAAAGACCTGCGCGCAATTGGACTCATCAAGGATGATGAACCAGCAAAGGACTCCAAAGACGCGAGCAAGAAGTCACAAGTGATGGCGAGCAAGGGTAGAGACAAGGAAGCAAATGATATTGAAACCCTCACTCGCCTCGTCAGAACTTAACAACTAAAGTGTCTGAGCTTAAACAATGGAAAACGGACACATTTGTAAGGAGTTATCTGCCTAGACAGAGACAGGGAAGCAACTCATTAGGTAGCAGTTGGTCCGCTCAAGAAAATGTGCAAAGCTCTATGTTCAATGTCGATCAGTGTGCAGATCCAGAGCTCTGTTCGTTCCATGAAGAACATCAACCCGAGTATTTTTTGTTCGGACTGGAAGCGAGTCGCAAACTCGATATACAGTGATACACTTGATGCAGAGAGCAGTATGCAATAGTCGGATGACAGAGATTATGACGAAGGTATTGCACCTATTGAAGCATCAAGTTCTAGGCATGTGGTGAACGCATGTCAGTTCTCACAAGCAATGTCGAAGACAAACACCGAGAAGCATCCCCCAAGACAAAATGACCATTGCAACCTTAGGAGTAAAGGGGCTCCCCCTACACTTGGGGAAATGCAAGAGAAGGTCAAACTGCTGATAAGGAAGGTTGATCCATCGGCCGCCCCAAAGCAGAAAACACAAGACAAGTCTGGGAAGACAACGGTGGGCAAGAGTACTTCCATGAGCAACAAACTACAAAACACTCTGCCAGACAACACGAACGTCTATTCTACCCCAAACACCTCGGTAAGTCTACCACCTCTGGACTACAACATTGTTGATGACATGAAGAAAACTCAAGCAAACATCAGTTTTTTGAGTTGGCTATGATCCAAAGTCAGTGAGATATCTTGTTGCACGCACTGGTACAGACAGCAATAGACAAGGTAGCCTCTACCAGTAAGGGAGCAAGCACACCTCCCGGATCACTTTCCACTGTGCTCAATACACTTCGGATGGAAGAAGCACACTTAGGTTGCCCCTTGATGCAAGAGCATCTAGCACCCTTAATTAATGGAGGAATCCAAAGCGGAGCGAAGAGGAGCACGTGGACCAGGGAGCAAAACAAGGACTTTTCTGTTTTAAAACAGAGAAAAAGATGGAATGGAAAAAGTCTCGAGGAGACTTATTAATGGTAATCTGCCATGCGTGCATTGTGGAGTGATTTATTAGAGGAGATCAAGGAGAGGATTGATCAGATCCTTGATAGTGGTTCGATCCAATATTCTTGTACAATGAACTAATGTTTCCATATATATATGAACATGCACGTTCAATAGGAGATACAGAGTGATATAGATAGAAGTGGTGTAAACAGAGTGTTGAAATGTAGATGAGAGGAGAACCCATGCTAAGGCTGAAATGCCTTGGAATTGTAATGTGCTATTTATAATAAATATGTGTTTTGTGGGTTTCCTGCATGTCTGTGTAGTATATTCCCTTTCAATTCTATTATGTATATATGTGTCGAGGCTTAAGTCCCAACTGAGTGGTTTGATTGACCATTAATCACAGTAGGATCGATGGCGATCCAAGATATAGAGTTAACTGTTATATATGTGAATGTCGCGTGTGAACTGGTGTATAGCAAAGCACTGATTTTAAAGCGCAGATTCCATCAAACCAGTGAGATCAAGCCAAGGAAGAACAGTGAAGAGATGAAGTATCGACAACCCAGGGCCGTTGGATCTTATAGATCAACGGCCAGGATCATATCGCATCGGCGGAAACCTTAGGGTGTTATCGGACCCGACCCTCATCGCAAAGCAATCAGCGATAGAGCGATGGCCCCTAGACTGTCGAATCGGGAGTCCATATCGACGGCTTAGATGCGATCAGCGATCGCATATCGGAAGGGCAAGGGACGAGCGGTAATGGAATTGCAAGGGCCGATAGTGATCATGCGCTAATTGGCGATCGGAGTTTTCGGTAGTAGGTCAGCATCAGATCAACGCTGAGAAAAGCGATAAGAAACGGATCTGACGAGATTTATAAACACGGGTCTATAAGGTTTGAAATCTGGTTATGTGTACCAGAGCAGGTTTTCCCCTGTTATTCCTTTGTAATTTGATTAATGTATGGCCGTGGGTTTTTAAGGCTTAAAAGCATATTTGAATGCTCTCGATAGTATAAAAACCCTCCGATAAGTGTTGTGGTCCATGACTTAAAAGGCTTAGAGCCTAAAGAAACGCTTCCAATAGGCTTAGTGGGCCATAAACCATAGGCCTCAAGATCGATTTTGTAAAGGAAAGGGATTTTGGTTAACCCCCAATCTCTCCTTTCCAACACCCCCCATTGCTGCTATCTTTTCAAATTTTCAACTGCAATGTTCACAACTGTCTGGTTGATTTTGACACGACAACCAATGTCATGTCGCTCTCCATTGCGAAAAAAAATCAATGCACGATGGAGCGAAACATCCGCGCAAATCATCCAACTTGATTAAACAGCGGTACCAGCCATTGGTGAACTACAAGACATGATCATCTGACTATCTCATGACGGTCAAGTCCACTAATGCATCAACATAGTGGTTGTAGACATCCTGGAAGCATACGGCCTACTACTCGGCAGAGATTGGTCTAGCAAGCTAGATGGATATTTTGCTTTAAATTGATCTCACATGTGGCTTCCGTACAAGGGCAAATGCAACCAAATCCAAGTAGAGTCCGAGAGGTAGGCGAGAACGAACCGTTGGCCTTCACAAAACTCATGTTTGGCAACTTCTTTCTGGAAAAGACATTGGAGTGTTATCCTGCAAGCAGTTGGGACTCCTTCCTCACCCAACTGATGATAATGAAACTTGTACATTTGTTTTTTATAGTAGCAGTAGTAGCAACAACAGTAGTAGCAGCAATACCAACGTGCCAAATGTTCCATGTACAGACAAGCTATGGGCCATTTGCCTTGACAAATTCAGAACGCATGATGGCTCAAGGACCAAGTGTATCTCAGTCATCCAAAACAATGAACCATGCATGATTTCAAGTTTTTTGAAGTTCGAAGTTACAAACTATGATGTTGAAGCACCCGTGCTGAACACACGAAGAACCAACACTATAAACGAACAGAACAACCTGGGAATCCACCATGATCCGAAGATGGCCAATCTCGGTACAAGTTACACGCTGCAGCAGCAACCAATTGTTGACCACTTGATCGAACAGTACCGAGATGGGTTTGCACGAGTTGATGATGACCTGAGTACACATTACACACGAGCAATCCAACATTAGTTTCCAGGTAAAGGAGGAGACAAGACATTGTAGCAAAGAATAGGTAACACATACATCTTGTTTGTCCTCTTTTTGCCGAAAAGATTGACTAACATTTTAAGTGTTTGGATTACTTGCAAAGTTTGTCATCATACTTGGTTTTATGATTTAAATCTTGCACGTAACAAATCTGGGAAGATCCACTTACACATTGACTTTAGAAACTTGAACCATTCCCGGAGTAAAAACAACTACCCCATGCCATTATTCGAGCCCATGTTGCACACAGTGCCTAAAACAGTGGTGTTGTCTTCACTTGAAGGTCTTCTGAAATGCCACCATGTTCCAGTAGCGGAGCCCGATGGACTGGCACTAGTCCACGAGAAACTTAGCTCACACGCGTATCATTTGCAATCACTTGACGGGAGGATTGATAATCTTCTTGTCAACGGGCCAATTCCTCAAACACTAGTTTCAGTAGGTCAGACCGTGCCCATGCCATGTACATAGTCTGCTTCTTGTTCGTTGTTTCATTTGGTTTGTTTTGCTTATTATCTTTGCTTCCGCTTTGTTTGATTCTGCTTACTATTTTTGTTCACGTTCATTTTGTTTGTTTGATATATTACTATTTTTGTTTCTGGAAATAAGTGCTACCAACTACTACGTTCTGGATTTTGAATAGGGTATGTGGCTGAAATTTGAAGAGACTTGTGACACTATAGCATTTGGCCTGTCTTGTGTCCATTTTCTTTGTGCTTGGTTACAACCTTCGGTCGATGAAGTCCTAACGGAAAATACAAACCATCTGTAAGGGACGCTTTGGTCCAACCGTAAACCTGTGTCCCATGGGAAAGCCCCATGTCTGTGCTTAGCTTTCTGCTCTATGTGTTTAAGTTAATCCAACTAGTAGAAACGGAAAAGGGGAAAAATCTAAACGAGAAAACCTGTTAGAGGTCTTACATGCTTCTCTGAAAAAACAACATCTTCTGCTATTAATTAGTCGAGATCCCTCTTCCACCCCAAAAATAAATAAGTGCCTATGCACAATTCTCTTAAAAAATACAAAGGTGAAAGAAGAAAAAGGCTTCCTGTGCAGAGAGGTGAAGCATGCGACTCCACCAGGGTACTGATCAAGCTCGTTGGCAGTGGAGTAATGTGTGTTTACCTACGTGACTCCGTCGAGGGACTGTCCAGGCCTGCTGGCAATGGAGCAACACTAGAGATGAAAACTTATATTATGAAAATCTTCAACTCACGAACTAAACTACCCTTCTCAGATTTGAAACACTAAGATCTAAGTTGAACTTTTGATTATGTTTGATTGAGTTGGCAAAGGGTGAGCCATGTATATCCATGGGGTAAGTGGGGAAACTGAAGTAACCTGCACAGCGATTCAATACTCTCCAAAAGACCAAGGCCCTGTGCTAGCAATGAACCAAAACAGAGATGCTAGAGTTCTACCATTATGTCGCGAAGTGTTGTAGCGGCTATAACCACCCTCCAAAATTTTGGCCTGCACCAATTTCGAAGCCTCCCCTGAAGAGTTTCACTTGATGATTTCACACACTCGGGTTTACTCTGTGAGCTTGTGTGAGTCTTTACATTCGCCTTGCTCGTTCATTGCATCCAAGTCTCTGCATGTTGATGTCCAAGTCATGCTTGCGATTGTGTTCTGGTTATGCTCAAAGTCTTTGCTTCGTATGTGTTTATTGTGTTCGCCATGAAAACATCTGTTGCACTCACACACAGAGTCACATTCACTGTCGCGCAAGCATCATCTCAATCATGAACGATCAATCACGAGTGTCACGCTTGTCGCTTGCACTGTCGGTCAGTCATGTTGAACATGTGTATCTAGATGGTTTATTCGTTTCGTCATCAAGTCATGCAAGTGTGTGTTTGTATGATCACCTATGCATCTTTCGACTGTTAATACACTTAGTCATTTTTGCAGAAGTTCTGACAACCAGACTGCTCACTAATAGTCAGACCATCACCCTACTTTCGACTCAATCGACTGTCAACCAGAACAGTGCAGAAGCACCAAGCTAGTCCTTTCAAGTTGTGTTGCCCGCAAGAAACTCAATCAACTCTCATGCTAGCCACTCGGACAGTTGGACTTGATAGTCACCCTGGGACTGACTCCCCTCAAAATTTGCACAAAGGCCATTGAGCCCACCCATTCAACTGACTGAGGAAATTGCACAGACAGGTCGGACAGATACCAAGTGCCTGTCCCTGTCTCCTTCAGAAAATTGTGCAGTTTTCCCAATCAGTCATCTGGACAGTCGACTGACTATTCATCTCAGAAATTGCGTAGTGCTCATGAACAGGCCCTCCACTGCCCATCAGTGATCTTAGATCAGAAATTGCGCAGAGATGATCGGCAAGCCGGCCTCCCAACCTTAGTGCAGTTTTCCCAGCCAGCAACTCCCAACAGCAGACTGTTTGTTCCCTCTAGGAATTGCGCAGTTTTTTTTGCCAGTGACTGAGCAGCCAACTGTCAGTTCCCTCTGGGAATTGCGCAGTTTTGGTTGCCAACGACCCCAACAGCCAACTGCCAATTCCCTCTGGGAATTGCGTAGTTTTGGCTGCCAATGACCCCAATAGCCAACTGGTAGTGCCCTCTAGGAATTGCGCAATTCTGGCTACTAGTGACCCAACAACCAACTGGCAATTCCCTTTAGGAATTGTGCAGTTCTGGCTAGCAGTCTCCCAAGAAGTTCCCTAGAAAAACTGCACAATCCCTGCTTGTTGGCCCTGCGTGCAGCCCGACCCGTTCCTCTTAGAAATTGTGCAAATCTAGTTGTCTAGTCCCTGCTAACTATTCGTTCTGGAAAACGCGCAGAGCATGTCTACCTTGCCCTCCTGCGGCCCGAACTATCCCTCCCAAATGTTGCGCAGTTTTTCCTCCCAACCGAGCCAAACCTTGCAGTCAGACATTATCGACTCAGATTATTTGTGTCCATCTCTGAGTGACTCTTGTGTAGTTTTCATCAACAGTTGCTCGAAGCCATCATCTCGCATCGCCGCCCTATTGCCTCTCCCCGTCACCTACATTCGAATGATCATGTGTCACGGTAAACTAGGAGGTTTTGGATTTGATGTCATCTCGTCATGAGTGAATGCAAGTACAGGTACACTAACAAACATGTCAAGATGACGAACGAGATGAGCGAAGGGAGCACATGCAGATGGACATGTTCACCAATGGATAAACAAACGAAGCATGTGAAGCGGACGAACGCGACGAACATGCATCTTCACGAACAAGTGAGCATGTTAAACCTTCTAGCATGAAAGCAAGGAACAACATGCTAAAGCTTCATCAAGCGAACCAAGGACCATCGAAGACTTTGTGCACTTCGTCATGCTATGATACACCATGAAGACATCCATCACTTAGCAGCACTGTAGCTAGACATGCACTCTAGCAGCAGCACGAATGTACCAGCATTGTCATGTCAGGAAATGTCGAGTCAAGTCATGAGTCATGTTGCCCACATCTCCCTTATGGGCTTGTTGTCAATCAATGTGATGTAACGTGGAAGTCCAATAGACCCACTTGTTGAACATAGAGTCATGTAAGTCGAAAAGTCATGGAAGTCGAACGGTCATGAGGGTAGTCAAACAGCCACAAGGATCAGTTTCACCCTTAGCTATAAATACCCCCCTCGTTTGTGGTTGAAAGGAGTTTTCACCTCAGCTCCTCCCACATAGCCAAGAGAGTCGTAATCTTTTCTTTGAGGAGTAAGTAGTGGCTCCAATGCCCTGCTGACGGGGTTAGTGATGTATGGTATAACGATGTGTCTTGGAACTTTCGCTTAATTCAGAATCTTGTTAACAGGTCAACACGTTTTCACACATGTATTTTATTTGTTGTAAGACTAATCTTTAACACTTGTAATGCATGTTTCTTTAACCTGTGTTCTACATTTGAACCGATTCATTTGTTGTAATGCATAATCTATTAATGGAAATGTGTTGTATGTGTTGTTAATGATGTCCTATTTGTGTTGACTGCTTTGTCAAACATCAGGCAGACCTTTCGCATGAACCTTGATGTAACAACCATTGCACTCATTCGAACTAATCAGTGAGTTTTGTACGTGTTATCTCACCTTGTATGTTGTGGTTGTCACATCCAAGTAGATTGCTCTGCTAGAAGTTGTGTATGTCCTTTTGTGTTGTGTGTTCCTAGCCGAGTTGGGATTGATCCCTTTCAACTTGGAACTCACCTTCTCCTTCTTCCCCTCACAGTGAAAGAAACATTGACACAAGTACACTTACACTCACCAGGCACGCGAACCTCACTTCTCGAAGACAACGAACCACTCTCTTGTGTTGACAAGCAAGAGTTGAGGCAAATCCTTAAGACAATGGCAATCGGGCCATGATACCGGATGGGACTCCCACACCAAACAGTATGAGGTCTAGTTGGGACTTCATACCACGGTGATCCCCTAAATGTTGGCTGGTCCAGCACCGCCAATAGTATGGTTATAATTGCTTTAATATGCCTCGATTATCAGTGATAACATATGAAAAAGTGTTTAGTCTTTACATGTCCTTTTAGGAGTGGACATTGTGTTGGAAAATATTTAACAAATCTCTTAATGTAAATTATTTATTTTGTCCTATTCCAACAAGATTAATGAATTTTTCAAATGCAATGAATCAGTCGATTGCACATTATAGGGCGGAAAAGATTTTACAAATTTCTTGATGTCCATTATTTATTTTGTCTAATTTCCAGCAATTTTAATGAATTTTCCACATATGGTGAATCAATAGATTGCATAAAGCTATAGATTCATCATGGTTATACTTTCTTGGCAAGTTGAAACCCTTCATACCAATCATAATGCTTTTTGATAGCAACTAATCCCAAGTTTAAAGTTCAAATAACACATCCAAAGAGCAAATGAGATAGCAGTTGAACAAATAAAAGTTCTCATGTATCACTAGGCGAAAATGAAATTCATTGAAAAACTCCTAGGTACATTTCTCATTATTATATAACCAATTTACATAGTTTTTACAAGAAAATAGGAGATGGTAATGTAAGTCCAAGGGGTTAGCTCAAATGGTTCTCTCCATTTTTGCTAGGCATTTGACTTGTGTCATGCAAATAGTTGCTTAGTTCAATTCCTCTAGGTGAGGCACATTAGTTTACATCGATAGGTTTACTAGAGATATCATCCACAAATGTGGGGCAGCCCTTTGTTTTCCCTGCAAGATTTTCCTTAAAAATGATAAAGCAAAGTTTCTTATTTTGCTTCCTTTTTTTAACACAAGAAAATGTCTAAATTATTGTATTATTAATAGGTAAAGTTAATTGTATAGGCCATTACCATTGAAGCAATAAATGAATAAAGAACGGTGGCATGTCAGACAAGATAGCATGTTTTCTCTCATATTTCATGTTTTTTTAAATCAATAAGTGGTCTTGACAAATGGACTTAGCTTTGAAATTTACAAAGAATAGTTAATTGTTGAAGGAGTGAGGAGCAAGGTTATCAATTGAAGTAATGGTTCACATTATTTATAGGATAAAATTGCAACACCCCATTGCATCAAAATTATTTATTGAAGAAGAAAATTGCAATGCATTGTCCAATAGATGAGTAACTTCTATTACACTTGCTCAAGTGTGAAGCACTTGGCCAATGTAGAATATTGTCTAAATTTAATGATTTTGAGTAGTTGTAGGCATGTAGTGTGTCAAGGCCAAGAAAATAGGTATAAAAACAGTGAAGGAAATTTTATGTTGAACCTGTAATTATGTTCCTGAACTCTTACAAAATTTATTTAGCAGATTATCTAACAGAACTGTTGAGGGTACCTACCTATGCCCTTGCGGTTGATGAAGACTCCAACTCCCTGCTTCGGTTACCAAAAGACCGAATCCACCCAGCCAAACTAAGCAGAACTTGGTTGCTCAATCCAGTAAGCTTCTTAGCAGAAGCTGAATGTTCCTCCGTGCCTAGAATCTCAGAACAACTCAAGCTCTTCTTGTGGATGATTTCCGTACATGATGTTCCTCCTCCTTCCCATTTCTTCCCTCTGTTTCCTCTCCTCCTTCTAAATCTTTGTTCCATGGTTTTTATCTCGTTGCTTAGTGGTGGCCGCTCTTCCATCTGCAACCCACCACTCAATTTGCTAGTGACATGTTCCATGTCACGTATCATCTCCCTTATATCTTTTAAAGGTCATGTATCTATATGTTTTTAATAAATCATATTATGTTTTATTAAAATATTCTTTTAATATAAACATTATATCGTATATATGTCTTATGATTTAATATTACCACATTGTGTTTATTAAAGTATTAGTGCCCTTTTAATTAATTTCTTTTATATATTTTAAAATAATTTATTAATTTATTAATATCATCTTTTTATCAATAATCTGGAATATATAATTTATATAGTCCTCTTTTAATATTTACCCATACATTAAGCAATATTGATGGATGAGTAGAACCTCTATTCAAAGAAGTGTCATGGTATTTAGCACTTATAGTTAATTTAGTATATAATACTAGTACGGTGTATGCAACACATGCATATGTAGCTATCATATGCATGCATTGTATGCCTGCTATTATCTTTGCGTTCTCTATATCTATAGATAGATCGTTACATAGTGTTTATGGTGTGGCATGTTATCATTACTTTGATTGAATGATGCGAACATGCGAAATTGTGGGATGATGTTGATTTGAGGCTTTGGATGAGTTGTATCTTGTGTGTAGATTGGAGGAATGTAAGGATACAAGAGTTTTGCATTGAAAGCATAATACATTCCTTAAAATGGTGATGGGTCAGACTTGAATGCATTATTTCCACACTACTCAATGTCAGTTCATGAATTGTAGTTTATGGTATGGTTGTCAAAAGATAAGTGGTTCAAAACCGCGATTTGTGCCCTGGTACAATTCTAGGTTGTGATAGGTCCTCAATGTGGTGTGTGACTAAGAGAGTGGCCACAATAGATTTCACCGCATGTCCACTTATGGTAATCTTGCTCTTCATCATCTTTAACATAATCATGACTTATGCCATATTTCAATGTGTCGTTGAGTCGTTATCAATAAATATTTTAAGTGGTATATTTGATAGATCAACATGCATTTAATGGTGCTTCATCAACTCCAAATTCTTAGGCTGGTTACTAGAATCTTACCATCGATACCCTTAGCATTCCTATGATTTGAAATTGTCAGAGTTGATTGAGTCAATTCCAAAGTCGTTTATCAACTTAGAATAGGCTATTGTTTTTTAAACTGATGGAAGGTGTTTTACAACTTGCATTGAATTTGTTATGCCTTGTTAATGGAAACCTTATCTATTTATTTTGAAATATGTAAACATATTATATGTAAATCATCGTATTTTTTATCAATGGCATGATCAAGATTTGTCACATTGCCTTCACATTATTAAGCCACCATAGTTCTCTACATTGATTTGATCCAAATGTTTTTTTTTAGTTTATTCTTTTGTATCAAGAATATGTGTACCATTGAACCAATATCACATGTTAATTTGTGTTATCTTCTTTTGGCTCTATTGTCTCTCTAATTTTTTGTTTTGTACCAAATGCATTAAATCAATTCTACTCCCTAGATGTGTCTTTGTACACACTTGACACCTCAAGAGTTGGAAGAGATAATTTTGTGGTTCTACTACCCCTGATTCTAGGATTGTTCAAAATGTGATTTGAATAGGTTCTCCAAATATGTGTGAAGATATTTTGAGCTAGTCTACATAAACATTTAAAAGGATAGTGCCCTATTTTGAAAAATGTAACTAGATTTGTCCTTCATAAAATGTATTAGTCAAAATACTTTTTATTATTGTTACAATGACTTATTAAAGCATGGGTTTCATGCTTGGATCATCATTTTATTAGTCAAAGTCCCCATTGTGGACACCTAGGATTAATAAAGAGTCATTAGAGTCATTGTATATTTTATGAGACCCTTCTTGGGCTTTCGAATGATGTAAAAATAACTATTTTTGAGTCAAAAATGAATTATGTAACCTCCACACGAAGTCAACATCAAGCATATCAAGTCAGCCTCAAGGAAGGCAATTCAACTTCATTGGAAGACTATATATACAAAGGCAATTCGACTTCATTTGAAGCATCTCACTCTCTCACTCATAGTTCGTTATCTAAAGCTGGAAGCTGGGACAAGTGTGAAGGTGAAGAAGGTTAAAACAGGTGCGAGTTTGGTCAAGGAGGAAGGAAAGAACAAAATCAAAGTTTTTGTGTCTCTTTCTCTCTCTCTCTCCCCCTCTCTCTCTTGTGTGGGCTAGTGTAGGAAGGTGCCAAGTCAAAGTTGCTAGGGTCAAAGTGTTGTTGCTGCTAGGACGAAGGTTGGATCAAAGAAGGAGAGGTTGGCTTAGTGTGGAGGAGGTTTGTGTCTATTTTGAAGAGTCTTAAGAATAACTATTGAAGGAAGAGATTTTTGAGTAGCTTTTCCTTTAAATAGGAGTTTTTCCCTAGTAGAGTGCCTACATCTCGTGTCTTGTGTTTTTTTGATCTTCATGCACGCATAATTTGGTAATTGCTTGATGAAAGATAATATAACAAATAAGTAAAATAAGCCAACATAATTCACAAGTAATTATAAAGAAAGAGAAATCTAACCCTAACCCTACTAGCATTGACTTCTCAACATGGTATTAGAGCTAAGGTCAAAGAAGATTGAAGATCACTTTGTCGGTTTGAAGGAAATGATTACTCCCTCTATGATATGAATGGGATTCAATTCTACAGGAAGATGGATGAAAAAGATTGCCTACTACTTATTCAACAAGGTGAAAAGTCAAGGTTTCTTAGCTAGTTTTACAAGATCACTCAATGATGATAATACATGGATCTTAGATAGTGGAGCATCAAGGCATATGACAGGAGAAAGTAAACAACTACAAACGTTATCAAAGGGACCATCTTCCCATGTAGTGGAATTGGGAGACAACAAAAGCTATGTTGTTAGAGGCCTGAGATCAACATCTTTGACACTGGAGAATGGAGAAAAACATCTCAAGAACATGTTATATGCTTCGAGTTTGAAAAAGAATTTTCTTTCAATTTCTTGGTTAGAAGATAAGGTGGATAGATTTGCTTTTGTCAATGGAAAAGTCATGGTTTTGGGAAAAGATTCAATTATTGACAAATTTAGGGTTATTCGAGTTCGTGAAGGAAGTTTATATAGAGTCATTACACCACCTCCTCAAGCCCTCATTCATATGGAAATTTCTCCTATTGATCTATGGCATAGAAGATATGGTCATGTTCACTACAAGTTCATTCTCACTCTTAAACATCCAGTTCATGGCATCCTCGATATCAAAGAAGATCGAGAAGGAGTTTGCAAGGGATTCTCTTTGGGAAAACATACAAGAAAACCATTTTCAAATAGTGAAACAAGGTATAAATAAATATTAGACCTCATACATTTTGATGTGTGGGCCCATGTCTGACAAATCACTAGGTCATATTTCGTATGTAACATTTATTGATTATCACTCTAGAAAGATATGGCTCTACCTTCTCAAGAAAAAGGATGAAGTATTTGAGAAATTTAAATAGTTTAGATGTGAAGTGGAAACCCTAGCTTAAAGAAAGATAAAGACTTTGAGATCCGACAATGGTGGGAATATACTTCTAAAGAATTGATTGCATATTGGAAAGAAGCAGGAATTAAGAGGGAGCTTATTGTTCCCTACTATCCTGAACAAAATGGAGTGGCTGAAAGAAAGAATAGAACAATTGAAGAAGGAGTACAAACAATGCTACTTGATCAAGACTTACCAAAATTTCTATGGGGAGAAGCAGCAATGACAATCGTATATATTCAAAATACAAGTCCTCATAGAATTCTTGATAATATGACACCCGAGGAAGCATTCACAGGGAAGAATCCAACTGTGGACTATCTCTGAATATTTGGGAGTCTTGCCTATATCCATGTTCCAAAGGACAAACGAAAGAAGCTAGATTCTACAAGCATCAAAGGGATCTTTGTTGGCTATAGTCTCTTCTCAAGGGCATATAGAATCTATATCAAGGGAGACACATTGACATAAGTAGGGACTTTATATTTGATGAGAATCAAGCCTACAAAATATTGAAGGATATTCTTGATTCTGATGACGAAGATTTACCCATATTTGAAGAAGAAGAAGTTCAACTTGACAACCCTAATACAATTCAAGAAGAAGGACAAAGTGAGCCTATTTAACCTGTGGTCATACCAAGCACAAGGAAGAGGCCAAATTGGTTAAAAGCTACTCCTGAAGATGTTGAAGGGCATGGAGTTGCGAAAGGAACCTTTAGAGAAAGAAAAAGGTCGAAGAGATATTTTGGATATGCTGCATATATAACAAAACTAATTGAAGCAGAACCATCTACATTTGAAAAAGTTACTCATCAAGAAGTATGGAAGAAATCTATGTAGGAAGAATATCAATACACCATGAAGAATGAGGTTTGGGAAATCACTCTAAGACCTAGTGACAAATTGGTTGTCACCTCAAAATTGATCTACAAGATCAAACACATTGTTGATGGAAGCAAAGATAAATACAAGGCCAGATTTGTTGCAAGGGGTTTCCCTCAAAAGGAAGGCATAGATCATGAAGAAACATTTTCATCCACTGCAAGGTATACTACCATTACATCTTTGGTTTCATTGGCTCTACAATGGGATGGAATATCCATCAAATAGACGTGAAGACAACATTTCTGAATGGGACCATCGATGGGAAAGTATACATTGAGCAACCTGAAGGCTTTGAGATGAATGGCAGAGATACTCATGTCTGTAGACTCAAGAAGACCCTCTATGGTTTGAAACAAGCTCCTATGGCATGGTATGCAAGAATGGATGCATACCTTCTAAGAATTGGGTTCGTGAAGAGTTTTGTTGATCCAAATCTTTGCATCAAGGTTGTGAATAATGAGCCAATCATTATTCTATTGTATGTGGATGATCTATTCATTACAAGTATGGAGAGAAGAATACAAGAATGCAAGACACTGACAGTTGAATTTGAGATGAAGGATCTAAGACTGGTGCACTATTACCTAGGTCTAGAAGTATGGCAAAATCTTGAGGCAAGGAAAGTACATCATCAAGTTGTTGCAGAAATTTGGGATGATGGATTCCAAGCCTATGACTACTCCTATGATCACCAATCTCAAGAAGTTGAAGAGATTTAGATCAAGTATCGTGGATCCTACCTCCTATCGTCAATTGGTAGGTTCTCTGGTGTATCTGGTAGATACTAGGTGGGATATATGTTTTATTGTGAACATCCTCAGTCAGTTTTAGTTGGAGAGTAGACATGATCAATGGATAGCTGCCAAACATCTATTGAGATATCTTTGCAGCATGATACATCACTGCCTAAAGTACAATAGCAATTCAAGTTGAGTGGCTTCACAAATTCTGATTGGGGTGGCAGTGAGACCAATGGGAGAAGCACTATCAGTGGATACTTTAATTTAGGATCTGCCATGATCTCATGGATGAGTAGAAGGCAAGATCCTGTTGATTTGAGTAACGTTGAACCATAATACATTGTTGCATGTGAAGTAGGAAAGGAGATTGTATGGTTGAGGAAGCTTCTAACAGATTTGTTCAAGAAGCCTCTGGATCCTACTGTGATTAATTGTGATAATCAAATTTATATCAAGATGTCTAGAGATCTCGAGTTTCATGCTAGGATGAAGCATATCAACAATAAGTTCCATTATATCAAGAACATGTTACAGGATGGGATCGTGGTGCTACAATATGTCCCAACAAACAATCAAGTAGCTGATATACTAACAAAGTCTCTTCCCAATAAGAATTTTGAATATCTTAGAAGCATGCTTGATATTGTTGATTTTGTTGATGATGATAAAAGCTTGGAAGAAATTTGTTGAGGCCTTGTGTGTGAGACACATTGCGTGGGAGGACATCTAGTTGGCACTATGTTTTGATGTCTAGTTCCCAAAGTATGGAGGGTGGCATTGGTCATGGAGCTCTGACCTCAAATATGCACCTAGATCTCTGGGTTGATGGCTAGCAAGTAAGCCTTATGGTACCTAGAGAGCTTGAAAGCTTTTGCCCATCTTAGTCCCACTTGGATAGATTTCCCTGGTCAGGAATTTAGTTCGTGGCATAGCAGTGCCTAAATTATTGAGAGTGTCAAGAATCTAGTCCATGGCATTGCAATGCCTAAACTCTTCATAGTTCATATAGTTTGAGATCTTCCGTATGAATACCTCCCTAGTTAAGAGGGAGTGTTGAAAAATGTAACTAGGTTTGGTCTTCATAAAATGTATTTGTCAAAAGAATTTTTATTATTGTTACAATGACTTATTAAAGCATGAGTTTCATGCTTAGGTCATCATTTTATTAGTCAAAGTCTCCATTGTGGACTGTTAGAATTAATAAAGAGTCATTAGAGTCATTGTATATTTTATGAGACCTTCTTGGGCTTTAAAACGATGTAAAAAGAATTATTTTTTAGTAAAAAATGAATTATGTAACCTCCACACCAAGTCGGCCTCAAGGAAGTCAATTTGACCTCATTGGAACGCTATATATACAAGGTAGTTCAACTTCATTTGAAGCATCTCACTCTCTCACACATAGTTCGATATCTGAAGTTTGAAGTTGGAAGCTAGGAAAAGTGCGAAGGTGAAGAAAGAGGCTAAAAGAGGTGCGAGTTTGGTCAAGGGGGAAGGGAAGAACAAAATCGAATTTTTTCTCTCCCTCTCTCTCTCTCTCGTGGGCTAGTTTAGGAGATTGAAGTCTCCTTGTCAAATTCAAAGTTGTTATTGATGTCGGATGCTACCAAGTCGAAGTTGCTAGGGCCGAAGTGTTGATGCTGCTAGGACGAAGATTGGATCGAAGAAGGAGATGTTGGCTTGGTGTGGAGGAGGCTTGTGTCTAGGTTGAAGAGTCTCAAGAATAACTATTGAAGGAAAAGATTTTTTACTAGGTTTTCCCCTAGATAGGATTTTTCCCCTAGTAGAGTGCCTACATCGTGTGTCTTCTGTTTTTGTGATCTTTATGCACACATAATTTGGTAATTGCTTGATGAAAGATAATATAACAAATAAGTAAAATAATCCAACATAATTCACAAGTAATTATCAAGAAAGAGAAATCTAACCCTAATCCTACTAGCATTGATTTCTCAACACCCTAAAGCACATTTAGTACACATAGTTGAAATTTAGGTTTTTTTGTGTAAGAAACACTTTTAAGGTAAAGATTTGTTGAAAATGTAACTAGTTTCGGTCTTCATGATGCAACTCAAACGTAAAATTGAAATACTTATTATATTCATTTATTACATTCATTATTATTATTATCTTCTAGTTAAAGCATGGTCTTCATGCTTCTAGGGTTTATTGAGTCAAAATAAATTTCATGAGTCAAACAAATATACTCTAGTCAAAGTCCCATTTGGACTATTTGTAAGAAAAGAAAAATATTTTATTTTGAGTCAAAAGAGTCAATTTGTCATCCATGAGACAAAATTGACCCTGCCTAGACAAGTAGACCTAGAAGAGACACCTATTTGACCTCTTGGACAACTATAAGTAGAAGACATTTTGACCTCATTTGATCACTCAATTAACACAGATTTCTGTGCAAAATAGAAGAAGGAAAATAGTGAAGTCAAAGGAGAGAGAAAAATTCAAATTTTTGCTTGCTTTTTTTTCACACGTGTGAATGTGTTGGGGCAACTCTGTGAAATTGCAACTTTGAATTTCTTTGCTTGACCAAATTTGACAAGGTTTGACCAATGTTGACTATTGTTGACTTTGATTTTGTTGGAGCAGATTTGAAGGAGTGTTGACTTGGGTCTTTGTGGAAAGTCTTGGTCGTGGGTCTTGGATAGCTCACTTTGATATGATTTTATAAGAAGATGATTTGTTTGGGTTTTCCCTCTTGTGGGGTTTTGCCCTAGCTTGGAGCCTACATCTTAGTGTTATTTGTCTTTTGTGATCTTCATGCACTTTATATTTTGGTAATTGTTTGATTAAGAAGACATAATAAAAGAAATAAAAAGACAACAAACATTCACAAATAATTATCAAGTAAGAGGAATCAACCCTAATTTACTAGCACATTGATTTCTCAACATGGCTTCAGACCTAAGGTGAAGGAAGGAAGTTTAAAGAGCTCATCTTGTTGGCACTCTTGTTTGAATGTATTCCTGAAGTAGCTATCTTCTCTCTCCCTCTCCAATGGAAAGATACACGAAGGAAGGTATCAAGACTCTTTAGAGTCTCCTTGAATCTATCAAAGGTTGCATCATCAAGTTCATCTCCAAGCTATCTAGAGAAGTCATGGATGAAAGTCTTTATTCTGCTCTTACAGGTTCATTTGAAGATGACAATACATGGGTAATCTATAGTGGAGCTTCAAGGAACATGACAAGGGTATGTGGTCAACTTAAAACTCTTTCAAAGGGACTGGATCTACCTCCTTGGAGATGGAATTTGGTGGGAATATTCATCTCAACAATATCGTCTATGTTGCAGGTTTGAAAAATAACTTGCTTTCTATTTCTTGCTTAGAAGATAAGGGTGATAGGGTGTCATTTGTTGATGGAAAAGTTATTGTTTGGGCAAAGGGATCCAGTATTAAAAATGCAAAGATTGGGATACGTGAAGGGATGTTGTGTAGACTTATAACTCCTCTTCAAGCTCTAGAACATTTAGACATAAACCCTTGTAAATTATGATATTGAAGGTACGGTCATCTCTATTACAAGATATTGCCATCATTGAATCAAATGGTTACTATTATACCTCAATTAAAGGAAGAGCATGAAGGAGTTTATAAGGGATGTGCCCTTGGCAAGGATGTGAAGAAACCATTTACTAGCAATGACAAGATCCAAGGAAATTTTGGATCTCATACACTTCGATGTTTGTGGGACTATGGCAGGGAAGTCACGTGGTGGTCGTCAATATTATGTAACATTTATTGATTATCACTCCATAAAGACTTGGATATACCTCTTGAAGTCTAAGGATGAAGTATTCAAAAAGTTCCAAGAGTTCAAGGCAGAAGTAGAAAATTTGACTAGAAAATAAGATCAGATAATGGTGGAGAATTTGCTTCTAGAGAACTTGTGGTCTTTTACAAAGAAGCAGGAATTAAGAGGGAGATAATAGTTCCCTACAGTCCTCAACAGAATGGTGTGCAGTAGAAAGGAAGCACCAATCTATTAAAGAATGTGTAAGAGCCATGCTACATGACCATGACCTTCCCAAGTTCTTATTGGGAGAAGCTTTTGTGACAACAATTTACATACAAAATAGAATTATTCACAAAATTCTTGATGACATGACCCCGAAAGAAGCATTCACAGGAAAGAAGTCGAATGTTGATCTCAAAATCTTTGGATGTCTTGTAGACATTCACATTCCCAAGGACAAAAACAATAAGTTGGACCCGACATGTATGCAAGGTATTTTTGTTGGATATTACACCTCGTCAAAAGCATATAGAGTCTACATCAAGGAAGAACATCATATTGAAGTAAGCAAAGATGTCATTTTTTATGAAAGTATTGCATATAGGAAGTCTAAGGATATTGAAATTGATTCTGATGAAGAAGAAGAACCTGTCTTTACAAATGAAGAAATTTCAAGGCAAGGCAATCCTCAAGAACCTTCAAAATCATCAAGAACCATAAGGACCAAGTGAACTAGTACAACCAGTCATCATTCTAGAAATTTGAAAAAGACCAACTTGGTTAAGATCAACTCAACAAGAAGTTGAAGGACATTCAATAGCAAAAGGAACATTCAGAGAGAGCAAGAAACCCAAGAGATATTCAGGTTATGCAACTTATAGGATTGAACTTATTGAAACAAAACCTACCACTTATGAAAAGGTAGTTGAACATCAAGTATGGAAGAATGCAATGCTAGAAGAATATCAATCCATAATGAAGAATGGTGTTTGGGGAATTTTTCTTAGACCTAAAGACAAATCAATGGTGACTTCCAAATGGGTGAAGAAAATCAAGCATGCAATTGATGGAAGTATTTACAAATATAAGGAAAGGTTTGTGGCAGGAGGATTCTCTCAATAAGAAAGAATCAATTACAAAGAGACTTTTGCTCCAACGGCCATATATACAACCATTATATCACTCATTTCTATTGCAACTACTATGGGATGGAACATTCATCAAATGGGCGTACAAACAACCTTCTGAATGGGACGATTGATGAAGAATTCTATGTTGAGAAACCCTAGGGATTCGAAGTTCATGTCAAGGAAACACATGTTTGCAGGTTGAATAAGCCTCTATATGGCTTGAAGCAAGCCCCTAGAGCATGGTATGTCGGGATGGATGCTTATCTACTAAGACTTGGTTTCATCAAAATTTCTGCAAATCCTAATCTCTACATCAAGGTGGTAAAGAATGAACCTGCAATCATACTACTCTATGTGGATGATTTACTAATAAAAAGTGTGGAGAATCTTATTCAAGAATACAAGAAGTAATTAATAGTTGAATTTGATATGAAGGACCTTGGACTAATACACTACTACTTGGGACTAGAAGCATGGCAGAAACTTAGTGAGATCTATATTGGTCAAGGAAAAGATGTGATCAAGATCTTGCAGAAGTTTGGTATGATGGATAGTAAACCTATGACAACTCTGATGATCACTAATTTGAAGAAGTTAAGGAATTCAAATTCAAGTTTCGTTGATCCTACATCCTATTGACAGTTGACTGACTCCTTGATGTACCTTGTGAATACTCGGTCAGATATATGTTTTGCAGTAAATACTCTTAGCCAATTTCAGATGGAGCCAAGGCATGATCATTGGATAACAACCAAACATATTTTGAGATATCTTCATGGGACCATACGTTATTGTTTAAGATATGTTGCAGGTAATGAGATACAATTATTAGGCTACACAAATTCATATTGGGAATGCAATGATGCAGATGGAAAGAGTACTACAGGTGGATGTTTTTGTTTGGGATCCTCTATGATTTCATGGATGAGCATAAAATAAGACACAGTTACCTTGAGTAATGTTGAAGTTGAATATATAGCAACTAGCGAAGTTCATCGAGAAGCAGTTTGGCTCTGAAAGTTGCTTGTGGACTTGTTTGAAGGACCTTTGGGGCCTACCATCATATGTTGTGACAACCAGAGTTGCATAAGGTTAACATAGGACATAGTTTTCCATGCTAGGACAAAGCATGTCGATATCAAGTATCACTATGTTCGAAGTTTGGTTCAAGATGGGGTCATGAAGCTATAGTACTCCTTAATAGAATACATGTATGCAAGTATTCGTTGTTCCTTTCCCTGGCTCTCCCAAAAATACTAAAAAAGCATTTCCAGATCTCCACAGACAAACAGGTGGTTGACATATTGAAGAAGTCTCTTCCTTACAAGAAGCTTGAGTATTTGAGAGGCAAGCTTGGGCTTGTGGATATTTCCTCCATAGTTGAGAGGGAGTGAGGATGGACACTATATTCTCCATGTGTCATGCATTATGGCTAGGACTAGCAATTATAAGCCTAGTGAAGGCACTAGTAGGGAGAATTGTGGATTGGATAAGCATCTAGGACCAATACTTCTTAAGGAAATGTATCCAAGATAAAAGTAGTCCTGAGGACTAATACTCCTTGAGGATAGGGTATCCAAGATAAGAATAGTCCTGAGGACCAATTTTCTTTGGAGATGGGTGATATCCAAGATATGAATAATCTTGTAATGACATACTCGGTGAACTTCTCGATGGGTTATGTGCCTTGAGAGGTAGTGGTGGTGTGTGAATGTTTGACTCCCAGCATTGTACTCTGATCTAGTGGAGAGATAGAACTTATCAGTCAAGGCCTTGTTATTTTGTAATTAACAATGTTGGTTATGATGATGCTTATCAATTTGAACCCATCTTATTAGAATATTTCAATTTGAGATTATCATGTTGTGTAATATGAATACCTCACTAGTTAAGAGGGAGCATTGAAAATATAACTAGTATTGGTCTTCATAATGTAACTCAAATGCACTATAGAAATTTTTATTATATTCATTAATTACAATCATTATTATTATGGATTTAAGAAATAAATACATAATTTAAAATAGTAATCAATATACTAATTTTCTATCATTAAATACTAATATATATTAAAAATAAGTAAACATCACATACAAATAAATTTTATATTAACAGTATAAATATAAATGCTTTAATAAGTTATTATTGTTAAGATTTTTATTAGCATTAATGTTAACGATTTTTAATAATAATAATTTAAATTAATATATTAACTCATCAGTAAAAATTAATATATTAAACTCATCAGTAAAAATAATTTATTCAAAAATCTACAATTAAATATTATAAAATCAAGCCGACATTCAGCTGATCCTTAAATCTATTCTCCTCATAACTATCTATATCCTTCAAGTAAGCTCTTCTTATATCATCATTCATAAAGTCCTGATGATGGATCCCGCTTGGGATTTGAAACGTTGACGGAAAAATGGTTCATACTGTGGATTCTCTAGTAACTAAGTCAAATCATTATTATTATTATCTTCTAGTCAAAGCATGTTCTTCATGCTTCTAGGGTTTATTGAGTCAAAAGAAAAAATTTGATGAGCCAAACAAATGTACTCGAGTCAAAGTCCCATTTGGACTATTTGTAAGAAAAGAAAAATATTTTATTTTGAGACAAAAGAGTAAATTTGTCACCCACAAGACAAATTTGGCCTAGAAGAGGCACCTATTCGACTTCCTGGACAACTATAAATAGAAGACACTTTGACCTCATTTGATCACTCAACTAACATATCAATTTATGTGCAAAATAGAAAAAGGAAAATAGCAAATTCAAATGAGAGAGGAGAAGTCAAAGGAGAGATGAAAACTCGAATTTTTTCTTGTTTATGTTCACATGTGTGAAGGTGCTAGGGAAACTCTACAAAATTGTGGGTCTGAATTGTTGTGTTTGACCAGATTTGACAAGGTTTGAGCAACGTTGATTTTTTTTACTTTGATTTGGTTGGATGAGATTTGAAGTAGGGTTGAATTGGGTGTTTGTGGAAGGCCTTGGTCTTGGTCTTAGGTCTTGGATATCTCACATTGATCTGATTCTATAAGAAGAGGATTTGTTTGGGCTTTCCCCCTTATGGGGTTTTTCCATGGCTTGGAGCCTACCTCTCTGTGTTCTTTGTTGTTTGTGATATTCATGTACTTTATATTTTGGTAATTTCTTGATGAAGTCAACATAATAAAAGAAATAAAAACCAACAAACATTCACAAGTAATTATCAAGTAAGAGGAATCAACCCAAATCTACTAGCATATTGATTTCTCAACAAGATTGGCCACATTATTTCATCATTTAAAGGGAAGCTTGATAGTAAAGCACTTGAGAATAATTCACTACACTATAGAAATCGGTTTAGAATACCTTAAGAATGCAAAAAAAATTGAGATCTCAAATCTAAAAATGCCCTTGACCTTAAAATACTAGTGGGAAGTGTGTGCACAACAATATGAGGAATGGGGTAAGCTCATCACTATGTCAGACAACATCTTGAAGGTGATGCATAAAAGGTATTTTCTGATGAGACATTGAGAATACTAGTACATGAAGTGGTAGCAATTGCTCCAACACCATGATTAGTCCATTGAAAAATATATGGATGAGTTTATCCCACATAGCTTGTATGTTCATCAAAGTGAAGAAATTAATCTAGTACTTAAGTATTAGATTAGCCTATGTTAATTATCAACTAGAAATTGTCAATTGGATGTAGCATGAGTGGTTGGGAGAAATGTTGTTATTCCTCCCCGCTAGGGTTAATTCCCACATGTGACATGTTAAGTCCATATTTAGTATAACCTTGTAATGGCTTCAAACATTCTTGTTTGATAGTCCTTGGAGGATAATAACATGTATATTCTTCATATGAAATATAAATATATTTCTTCATCAAAGATATCAACTAGAAATTGTAGTTTTTAGCCTGAGACACTTAGAAATGCATATAAGTTCATGCAATTGATCAAGCAGAAGCACAAATCCAAGTAGAATGTTAACTTTTCTAATGATCAACATGATCATGAACATGATGCCACCAAACATGAAAAACATTCCAAGGGGAAACATGCCCATCGTAGTCCTAATGGTACTGCTTAATCCAAAAATTATTTCTCACTACCAAAAGAACTTTGAGTAAGCACTAACAAAAGACGCATAAGGATTCATGAATGTGCTACAATACACAATACATCCAATTATAATAACAAGGATTATAATCTCCACAAAGTTTTTTTGGTATAAGTCATATTTTTTGCTTGCATAGAATTGCAGTAAAGCTAAGTAAATTATTGTGTTTTCACCAAAATTCAACATTGTTTCCCTTGCAATGCACACAAAATTAAATGCCTCATAAAACACCATCAAATTGGAGGTAGAGTGCCAATGCAAGTTCCATAGTCAAATGCGGTACATCAATAGCCTCTCCATTTCATTTTCAACAATGGAAGTTAGGATAATTTGATTTCTATAGTGACAATATGACTCAAATTAGCAATTGCAACCCCACACATAGCCTTCCAACATTGGATAGCTCTAGTCAGAGATGAAATTCACATTACCATGGAATGCACCTTTTAGTATTCTATGTATCCCTAGAATGATGAAGTAATGTGTGATGTTGATTCCGTGGAAATATGCAAGATGTTGGGTTACCCTTACATGTGGGAGTGACACAAAAATAATTAGTCGTCACCATTAGAGCATCATCCTCAATATTAAAAGTTGAGAATTATACAATACAAAAGTAAGCCAAAATTGAACATCTATTTGATTTCGGCTAGATGTTCAATTTTGGCTAAATGATGCTAGAAATTGATAATTCACACAAAAAAATATTTTGCTCATTGCTCAATTAATCATCACACATAAGGCCTACAAGAACACCTCATTATTCACCATCACTTGGTAGAAGTTTGACACTTTTTTTAAGAATGTGATGATATTGAGATTTGTGACAAACCAACTTATAGATATAGTGAGGGGCCACTCCTATTGGGTGTTTGGAAGGGGGAAGCAGTTGGGGAACCCTAGTCGCCGAAGATCCCTAGATCAGGCTCATGAGGCGAGCTACTTTGTTTCTTAATCCAAATTCCTTATTTTTTACTGTGACTGGGGTATGCGATTTGGTCCCTATGCCTACTCGCCCTACTTCCTTTATTGAAGGGGTTTTCGGTGGTATCTTTTTTCCATGACGGAAGCTCCCACCTTTTTTATGCCTTGGTTTATCAAATGGGTTTCCTATTGTCGATGCTTCCTATCATCGCTACCACTACCCTCATAGCCACTCTTGTACAATTTATGTGGGTTCTCTTCCAGGTGTTTTTAAGTTGCAGTATACTTGTTCAATGCCTATTCTCAATTGTTGGGATTTCGTCGCTGCCTCGATATGCTTGTTCATGGGTTTGTTTTTAGCTACTCATGGTTTTGGCTTGTGGGTTGTCTTGCTTGTGTTTCATGTGTGGGTTATAGTGTTGTCGTTAGAGAAATTTTGAGGTAAGAAATGGGCCTCAAAACAAAAATGTACAACAAAAGTCAACTTTATAAGAACCAATATGATTCAATATGATGATGTTAATCATGGGGGGAAATTCACCATTTTTGGAGGAAAAAGGTAAAAAAATAAAAAAAAATAAGTAACTATTTTTCAACTCATATTTTCAACTTATCTCCCTACTATTTTACTCAAATTTTGAATAGGAGGACTCGTTATATGCTGAATTTAATTTTGTATCCAAGGAATACCCATGTTGCATACTTTCAATGGACCTTAATATACAAAAATTGTGAAATATATGAAAAAACATGATTGCAATCACATTTTTTCATGTATTTCACATTTTTCATACAGTAGTAGGCTTCATAAAAAAAAACGTAACATGGGTACTCTGTAATGTTCCCTCCATATAAATTTTAGTAAGACAACGACACAATTTTGCGAGTTAGGAAAATTTTGGGCAAACATTAGTAGATGGCATTTAGAAGTTAGTGGAATGTGGGGGCCACCCCAAGAGAAAGAAAATCAAACCCCTAGAGGCAAGTCAAATTGGAGGGAGAAAGGAGGTGGAGGGGGTCAAATTGGTGGGGTCCCACGAGGAGAAGGAGGCAACTAATATAAATAGGAGAGAGCTACCTCATTTTTGGGCTTTTGTCAATTTGGAATTACTTTCATGTACGCTTGAGCTACTGAGCCAAGTCTACAACGTGTTTTTCAACACAAGAGGTTTCCGGGTGGGAATCTCACCTCCCACTTTAGTAGGCTTCGAGTGCCACTCTAGGGGATCCTTTGTCACAATATCCTGCGTTGTTTCAGAGGTGATTACTAGGAAATTTGACCCATTCTTTTAGCATACTTGGCACATAAGATAATTTTTCACCCCTTGAGAGGAGGGGATACAGAGCAGCACATGCATGTGATAGTTTAGGAGATTTGATTGCATAATTTTGTTGGGGAATTTAAGGAGTTTGCGGGCCCAAATTGTGGAAATTTTTTGAGGGCGTAATTGTGCATTTTTGGGGCCTACGTAGAGCTGGAGGAGCAGCGAATTCATGGTAGCTTAGGGAGTTGGGAAGCCTTACAATTCTTTCCGGGAAAATTCCTTATCAGCAAGGGCCAATTGCTTGACCATTTCTCAGTTGTTGGTGGGAGGTTGCATTCTCATTTCTGTTAATTTTAGGTATGTTCTATGCTTAGAGCAATTTATTTCAATTTTCACAGTTAGCTCCATATATTTTCCAGATTAGCAATCACATCAGCATTAAAGTAAACTGCAGATAGAACATAAACATAAATCGCAGAAGACAAGCCAAGACAAGAGGACACAAGATGTGGCACTAGCTAGGGACAAACCCCAATGTGGGGAAACCCTTGATCAATTCTTCTTATATGTTCTTCAATAGTTTAGCACAGAGAGAGATATAGATAGTACATTTACAACAGAAGTCAACACTTTGACTAATCTAGATAAGAGCATAGATCATCTCTAAGAAGATGAACATGAGATCAGTTGAAGACATGATGCTTCAACTAATTCTCCAAGGTGACTCCTTCACCTATCGTTGTGTTGCATTTTGTCATCATGTTGCACCTCATCGCATTGCACCATTTTGCACCCATCATCACTATGTTGCATCTCATCACGCTTCATTAATCATGATTGTACCCATCACTGTACTACATTATGTGCCATTGCTGCACCATGTTGCCATCTTGACCTATGTGTTGGTTGCACCTTGCTTGCTTGTTGTCCCTTGCTTGCTTGTTGTCCCTAGCATGCTTATTGTCCTTAACATGCTTGTTGTTGCATGCTAGTTGTCCCTTACATGCTAGCTGTAACATTGCATGCTTGGTGTATTTGCTGCTAAGTACCATACAACTGTCCCAATGTTAATTAGTTGTCCCTTGTATGCTACTCTCCTTCGGAGACAGATGCTCCAGCTATTTCAACAGTTCTCGGCAGTTCTAACAGTTCCGGTAGTTCCTAGCAATTCTGGTTGTTCCCGACAGTTCCATCTTTCCGGCGGTTCCGGCATTTCCGGATTTTCTGGCTTTTTTGGCTTTTTTGGCAGTTCCGGCTTTTCTGGCAGTTCCAGCTTTTCTGGATTTTCTGGTAGTTCCAGATTTTCCAGCTTTTTCCTTAGTTTCGGCTTTTCCAATAGTTCCAGCTTTTCTAGCTTTTTCGATAGTTCCATCTTTTCCATATTTTCTGGTAGTTCTGACTTTTTCGGCAGTTCCATCTTTTCCGAATTTTCTGGCTTTTCTGGCAGTTCCAGCTTTTTCGACAGTTCCGACCTTTCCGGCAATTTCGGCTTTTCTAGCAGTTCGAGCTTTCTGCCCTCTGGATCAAGGCAACGTTATTCCTTATGATCTCTCCTCCTAAATGACTTGAAGGCCACCTCTATTTATACTAAAACGTTGAGCACATGTGGGGTTTATTTGATAGTTGGCCGACCTTGACAAATTTTCTAATAACACAAATAAATTCATAACTCCATGAATACTTATCGGAATCGGATGATCTTTAGATCAATCCTACACCTCTCGATGAGAGGGATCCAAGAAAAATATTAGCTGCCATAAATAAGATGACCCACATGGAGTTTGGCCCTAGTTGCCAATTTTCCCCTTATAAGATTTTCCTTTGATACATCCCAAACATGTACCTTCATGCTCTACTTGAATTTGGACATCCCTATCACCATTTGACTCACATCAAGTAGGCCCCATAGGTAGACCTCTGTTGTTATAGATGCGATATGTCAATTGACATGATCCCCAATGGACCATCCTGCAACTTGATACAAATTGCCAACCTTGAACCCATGAGAAAAAGCATTTTTGAAAATTATATTTTTTAACGTGTACATTTCCATCAATGAATGCCACCCAGAAACCTTTGACTTCCATTTCTGAGATGGACACCAGGTTCTTCTTGCGATCAAGTACATAAAAGAGATTCTGTAAATGAATCGAGTTACCCTTATTCAATTCAGAGTTAACATTCCCTACACCCTTTCCAGGATAGGTGGCATCGGCTCCAAGTATAATCCCACGATTGTTTCCATCTCTACCAAATTAGAGAGTGCACCCATCTATCCGATGAAGTGCCTTGAAGCACTACAATCTATAAGCTAGATTCCCAAAGAATCTGAAGGAGAGGACCAATACAAGATAACGCTTCTTTATCTTATCAAAAATAACATTTGATTCTTCATACCTGAGGTTCCTTGCTTTCTATGAAGAGTCGACCATTTCCTTGATGACCTGCATTACCTGTCATTCCTTCGATCATTGAAGATGTCCCTAGAATGATTGTTATCATCATCAAGTGATGTGTCCCTTCCATTCGGACACTCCTTCACATAATGGTCGAACTAGTTATCTGCCTTTCCTTCCACCCTGAGATCCGGTCTTCCAATGAAGTAATCTTTAGGTAGGCCATCAGAAACTTTTGTTGCGCTATTCTGATAATATTTTCTGCTTCGACTTCACCCTCAGTGAATTTGAAGAGGGATGAGGAATCCATTGATCCTTTTGTCCTTTCCCAAATGTCTTCAGTGATTGCTCTTTCACTCTTGCTTGGGCATTGTCTTCACCTCAGCGTTGATACCATGTTAATTTTAGGTATGTTCTATGTTTAGAGCAATTTATTTCAATTTTCACAGTTAGCTCCATATCTCACATCAGCATTAAAATAAACTGCAGATAAAACATAGACATAAATCACAGAAGACAAGCCAAGACAAGAGGACACAAGATGTGGCGCAAGCCAGGGACAAACCCCAATGTGGGGAAACCCTTGATCAATTCTTCTTATATGTTCTTCAATAGTTCAGTAGAGAGAGAAAGAGAGATAGTACGTTTACAACAGAAGTCAACACTTTGACTTATCTACATAAGAGCATAGATCATCTCTAAAAAGATGATACATGAGATCAGTTGAAGACATGCTACTTCAACTAATTCTCCAAGGTGACTCCTTCACCTATTGTTGTGCTGCATTTCGTCATCATGCTACACCTCACCGCGTTGCACCATGTTGCACCCATCATCACTATGCTGCATCTCATCACACTTCATTAATCATGACTGTACCCATCATTGTACTACATTATGTGCCATTGCCACACCATATTGTCATCCTGACCTATGTGTTGGTTGCACCTTGCTTGCTTGTTGTCCCTTGCTTGCTTGTTGTCCTTAGCATGCTTGTTGTTGCATGCTAGTTGTCCCTTGCATGCTAGCTGTAACATTGCATGCTTGGTGTATTTGCTGCTAAGTACCATACAACTGTCCCAATGTTAGTTAGTTGTCCCTTGCATGCCGCTCTCCTTCGAAGACAGATGCTCCTACTGTTTCGGCAATTCTGGCAGTTTTGGCTGTTCCTGGCAGTTGCGACAGTTCCGATTGTTCTCGGCATTTCCGACAGTTCCGACTTTTTCGGCAGTTCCAACTTTTTCGGCTTTTCTGGCAGTTCCGGCGTTTCCGGCTTTTCCGACAGTTTTAGCAGTGCTAGCTTTTCTGACAATGTCGTCTTTCCAGCAGTTCTAGCTTTTTCGGCAATTCTAGCTTTTTCAGCTTTTCTGCCAGTTCCGGCTTTTCCAACTTTTCCGGCTTTTTTGGCAATTCGAGCTTTTCCAACATTTCTGGCTTTTTGCCCTCTGGATCAAGGCAACGTTATTCCTTATGATCTCTCCTCCTACTAAAACCCAAAGACAAGTAGAGAAAGGAAGAGATCCCAAGTGTGTTGAAATGACTTGAAGGCCACCTCTATTTATACTAAAAAGTTGAGCACATGTGGGGTTTATTTGGTTGCTGATCGACCTTGATGAATTGTCTTATAACGCAAGTAAATTCATAACTCCATGAATACTTATCAGAATCGGATGATCTTTAGATCAATCCTACACCTCTCGATGAGAGGGATCCAAGAAAAATATCAGCGACCATAAATAAGATGACCCACATGGAGTTTGGCCCTAGTTGCCATTTTTAACAGTACTACTATAGCAGTTATTGGAAATATGGTAGCCATGGTTGGTATTTTCATCTTGAGAAGAAATGAAAAACTCAAATTTATATTTTTTGCTCCTATTGATCAAGTCAGCCTCATATTGTTTAAGTCATTTGGGCCCCTTGGAGGCATCCATTGGACCCCCTTCAAAGACTATATAAAGGAGACCTCTCCTCCTCATTTTGATCATCAAAGTGTGTCTTTGTTATCTTTGATCCAGCGAAGTTAGAAGTATGGGGGGGGGGGAATCAAAAGGAGGTCTTGGCAATTGATCTTGTTCTTGCTTATTGGTTTGGCTATTTTCTTGATGTTGTTGTTTCTAATGTATTGATGAACTCTGAACTCTCTCCCTCATAAAAAAATATTTTTGGGTATTCCCCTTGTGGGTTTTTCCCTAGCCTTGACCAAATTTCTGTGTCTCCTATCTCATTGTTTTATGGTTAATTTTACTACTCTTTCATGTTTATTGGTTGAAATTGTGTTATGTATAATGGCTTAATGATATTGAATGTTGTGGAATTAATGCTAACTAATCATTAGAAGTAGTTATCTGTCAAAGAAAATTGTTCTAGCTTGAGCCCTAGAAATATCAACAGTAGCTACCACTGCTGCTGAGATTGCAAATGTCCTTGAGTTTAAAGACTCTAAGCCAAATGATGTTTATGTAGCTCCTATTGATGATTCCCATTTCTAGTAGTGGTGAACAGTTTAATGAGTGATCATGTTGATCAATGATTTATAGTAGGCCAGTGGCCCAATAGCTTGTAGCATGGTTTTTGTACTATATAGGCCATTTAGAACTTCATTGATTATGTATTTTGTTATTGATATATATTGCACTCGGTGCCATTTTGATATATTCACCCTTACATGATATATAGATGAAAAAACTTTGCATATTTTGTCTCTAATGGTTGGAAATCATAATTTAGAATCTTAAAAATAATTTTTTTATTAAATTAATTATTTTATGTATTTTTTTAAAACCAGATCATTGAATCTAATTTGATGCGATTTCAATTTGAAACCCAATTTGATAGGTGTTAATTTTAGGCAACAATGGTATGTTCTATGCTGAAGAGAAATTTTACTTCAATTTCTTTATCAGCCCAATATCAATATCCAATTTAGCAATCACATCAACATGATAGTAAAATGCAGATCGAACATAAACATAAACAGTAGAAGACAAGCCAAGACAAGAGGACACAAGATCTAGCACCAGCCAGGGACAAACCCCAATGTGGGGAAAGCCTTGATCAATTCTTCTTTAGTCTTCAATATTTCAGCAAAGAGAGAGATAGTACAATTTACAAATCTGATAATTTATAACAGCAGCAAAAGGGCCCAATCTAGAAAAGTCAACACTGGTCAACAGGGCAGATTTGACCCTCAACAATTTGGTCAACTTCAATCAACTTCGGCCTCCAAACAGCAAGATGAATCAGCCCTCAAAACAGTGAAATTCAGCCCAGTCGAAGTTTGGTCAACCAATCCACCTGCAGCCAGCCCTAACCACAGTCAATGTTGGTCAAACAGTCAATGGTTTGCCTCGATTTTTGTGCCCAAAAATGCAGCCTGCCCAAACAGAGATAGCCCTCACAAAAACGCAATCAAAGGTGGTCAACGCATGGTCAACACAGTCAAAACAATATTTTGTAAATTTGGTCAAACCTGGTCAACGTCCAAAACAGAAATTTATCCTTCCTTTCCTTCGCACATGTGGAGAGAGTTGCTGCCCAGAAATCCGTATCCAATCAATGAGGAGAGAGAGAGATGTGTGAAGATGAGTGTGTCCAAATGAGGCTAAGTCACCTTCTATTTATATGTAACGTTGAGGATGAATAGACGTGACTATTGGGCTTCTAAGCCTACATAAGTTTGTTGGCCGACCTTGACAATTTGTCCATAATCAAAATAAACTAATAACTTCAATTGTACATGTCAGAATCGGATAATCTCTAGATCAATCCTACACCTCTCGGAGAGAGGAATCCAAGAAAAATATCAGTTGTCAAAAATAAGATGACCCATGTGGAGTTTGGCCCTATTTGCCAATTTTAACACTCCCTCACAACTAGGGAGAACTCCATCTGCTAATCCATCTGCCAATTTGTATTATCTCTACCATCAATGCATTGCTACTTTGTTGAACTATGAAGAAGAAGAAGTGATCGAGAATGTATCATACCATTCTCTACTGACCCGAAGTTAATCCCAATCAGAGAGTGTCTCATACCACTCTCACTGATCTGAAGTCAGTTCCAATCAAAAGAGAGTGTCTCATACCACTCTTACTAACCCGAAGTCAGTTCCCATTGATCCCAGATCAATATCAGTCATCCTAGCATAGTGAGTACGATAGTACACGATGCATCCATCAGTAGTACTATGGTCCCTATCCTCATTTCCCTACTCATTGGCCAAATGAGAGGTACTTCCCATGAGTCCCAGATTGCATGGGTAGGATGTCTCAGCAGGAGAAAGATGAACCACTCATCCTGCCTACATGTCGCTAAGGGGTATCACAAGGGAAGGCTGAACCACTCACCCTGTACACAACAAACCACTAGGGGAAGGTTGAACCACTCACCCTATGGTTGCTCACCTCTCCAAGAAGTACCCCAAACCCCCCGGAGCTCCCAGAGCTCAATGTCCATCTCATACAGGACCCTCATAAGAGGGTCTCTCCACGACTCCAAGTCATTCTCGAAAGGCCAAGAATTTGACCTTCCGCAGGGGCTTCGTCAGATTATCGACGACCTGCTCATCAGTGCCAATGTGATGGAGCCTTATTGCTCCTCGTTGTACCATATCCCGGATAAAGTGGTACCTGATATCTATATGCTTGGAGCGATCATGAAACAGGGGATTCTCGGATAATCGAATCCCACTCTAGCTGTCGCAGAGAATCACGGTGGTATCCAGCACATGTCCAAACAGCTCATTGGAGAGCTTCCTCAACCAGGCAACTTCATAGGAGACCACACTAGCAGCTATGTATTCGGCCTCAAAGATACTCAAGGCAACCAATTTCTGCTTCCTGCTCATCCAAGATATCGAAGTAGAACCAGAAGAAAAACAGCATCCAAAAGTGCTCTTGCGATCCACCACACTTCCAACCCAATCAGCATCAGAATAACCATGCAACCTCACATTTTCGGCAATGTATCTCAGTCCATGAGTGATTGTGCCCTGAAGATATGTCAAAAGATTCTTGGCGCCAATCCAATGTATATGATGAGGCTCAAACATGTATTGGCTCAATGTGTTAACTGCAAAACATATGTCCGAACGGAAGTTCACCAAGAACATCAGTGCTCCTATGAGTTGACGATACTCAGAAGCATTTCCCAATTCAGGTCCAACAGCACTGCCAGATAACTTCTTAAAGTTAAGTTCCATCGGAGTAGTCACAGGCTTGCAGTCCACTATCCCAAATCTTTCCAATATCTTCACAACATATTTTCCTTGAGAGACGAAAATTTCACCTAGCTTTTGCCAAACCTCCAACGCTAGGAAATAGTGCATCGGTCCTAGGTCCTTCATCTCAAATTTAGAAGCCAACTCCCTCTTACATTTATGAATGAGAGGGTCTGCACCTGCCAGAAAGAGGTCATCCACATAAAGTACCAGAATGAGAGGTTTAGCAATTTCAACCTTAAAGTAAAGGTTCGGATCGGCATCACTTCTAGTGAATCCCAGCTTCATCAGATAGCTATCAATCCTCTTATACCAAGCCCGGGGTGCTTGCTTCAACCCATAGAGAGCTTTCTTCAACCTGCATACATGAGATTCCCAATCATGAACCTCAAATCCCTTGGGTTGTTCCGCATAGACTTCCTCTTTGATCGAACCATGCAAGAAGTTTGTCTTGACATCCATCTGATGTAGGTTCCATCCTTGCAAGGTAGCAAGGGCTATGATCGAGCGGATGGTGGTGTATCGGGCAACAAGTGCAAATATCTCATTGTAATCTATACCTTCCTTTTGAGAGGAGCCTCGAACAACAAAGCGAGCCCTAAATTTTTTTGCACTTCCATCAGCTCCATGCTTGATTTTGTAGAGCCACTTAGAGGTGACAACCGATTTGTCCTAAGGTCTAGGAACGACATCCCAGACATCATTCTTCATAATTGACTCGTATTCTTCATTCATAGCATCCTTCCATACTTGTTGTTTCATAGCTTCTTCGAACGATGAAGGCTAATTTTGAATGATAGTGCTCATGGAGGTCAAATATCCTTGATACCTGTTCGGCTTCTTGCTTTTAAGGAAAGTCCCCCTTGCAGCAATGTGTCTCTCGGCATCTTCGAGAGTCTCCTTAAGCCATGAGGGCTTCCTCTTGGAGGAGGAAGGCTCGTGAGGAGGATCAATAGGATCCATAGGTTCATCAACATCAGGCATCGTTTCATCCTCTTTTTCACCCTGATTTCCAGTGTCGGCTTCTTTGTCCTTCCTTAGGATGGGAAGATTGTTGATCTTCTTGAGGGCCATATCTTCGTCGAAGGTGACATAATGACTTATCTCAACTTCCTTTTGACCAACCACATAAATTATATATCCCTTAGAATTTTCACTATAGCCCACAAAGATTCCTTTCTTCCCAGATGCACCCAATTTGCTTCTTTTCTCTTTTGGCACATGAAAATATACAAGGCTTTCAAAATTCTAAAATGAGAGACATCGGGTTTCTTACCAGTGAACATTTCTTCGAGAGTCTTGGAGTATAATGCTTGATGAGGGCATCGGTTTTGAACATATACAGCAGTATTTGTAGCTTCAGCCCATAGAAACTTCGGAAGGCCTTAATCATGAAGCATGGCACAGACAGCTTCTACAATAGAGCGATTCTTCCTTTCAGCCACACCATTCTACTCGGGAGTGTATGGCGTTGTAGTCTCCCTCTTAATGCCATCTTCTCTGCAATAATCTTGGAATTCATTGGATTCGTACTCGGTCCCATTATCAGTCCTCAATATCTTGATTTTTTTCTCGAATTGGTTTTCGATCAGGGCTTTGAAGTGTTGAAACCAAGTGAACACTTCATCTTTCTTCTTCAAGAAGTAGATACAGGTCTTGCGAGAATCATCATCCATAAAGGTGAGATAATTTAAGTATCCTCCCAAGGAGTTTATGGGCATCATACCAGATATGTCGGAGTGGATCAATTGCAATATGTTTGTGGTCCAACTATTACTTGAGGGGAATGGTCCCCTTGTAAGTTTTCCTTCGGCACATCCCGAACATACACCTTCATGCTCTACATTGAACTTGGGCATACCTGTCACCATCTGTCTCACATCGGGTAGGGCCTTATAATGAAGATGGGCAAACCTCCAGTGCCATGGTTCAGATTGTAGAGATGTATTGCAAGACATGGCTCCCATTAGACTTCCTCCAACTTGATACAAAGTGTCAACCCTGAACCTAAGAGTAAAAGCTTCTTTAAAAATTCTTTTCCAAACACGTACCTTTCCATCGATAAAAGCCACCTTGAATCCTTTATCTTCCATTGTCGAAATGGACACAAGTTCTTCTTGAGGTCGGGTACATATAGTACTTCTTACAAATGAATAGTGTTACCTTGATTCAATTGAAGGGAAACATTCTCTACTCCCTTCACGGGATAGGTGGCATCGTCTCCAAGGATGATCTCCAAGTTTGTCTCCTTTTCTATCAAATTAGAGAGGGCTTCCTTGTATCCGGGGGAGAGGCAATGGAGTTCCTTGATTTCTTGGAGGGTCGACCATTTCCTTGATGTCCTACATTCCTTTTTCCTTTGCCATTGCACCTGCCATTCCTTTGATCGTTGTTGTTGAAGTTGCCCCTAGAGTTGTTATGATAGTCATCATCTCAAGGTGTGTCCCTTCTATTAGGACACTCCCTTGCATAGTGCCCAAACTTATTGCAAACAAAGCATCTTCCCTTTCTTCCATTTTTGAATCCCGGTCTTCCTTGACTTTGCTTCTTTGAACCTGCATTGTTCTTCCTCTTGGCATGAGCGGAAAATGCAGTGGGGTTGCTTCTATTAGAAGGCATTTTTGGTTCCATCATTCTTGTTTCTTCTTGAATGCATCTCGACATCAATTCTTCAAACCCTGGAATTCGATCATTATTGAGTATAATGGTTCTAAATACATACCACTCAGGTGGGAGTCCTCTAAGGGTGGTGAGAGTAAGTTCCCTATCAGGAATGACTTCTTCAATCGAGAGTAGATCATTCTTGATCTCAGTAATCCTCAAGAAATAGGATTGAATGTCCTCATCCTTGCCCTTCTTAACATCCTTCAACTTATTCTTGAGAAATAGAATTTGATTAGCATTACTAACCTTAAACATGTTGACCAACCTATCGTAGATCTCCTTGGAGGTCTTCAAATCGGAGATATAGGCCACCAGATGCTTGTCAATGAAATCCCTGATAATCTTCTTTGCCTTGACTTCAGCCCTAACGTACTTGGTCTTCACAACAGCCGATGCATTTGAAGGAGGTTCAAGGATTTTACCTTGCACATAATCCATCACTTCTTTTTCTTCCAAGGTCAAATCAAGAGACATCTTCCATCCATGATAGTCAGATTTATCATGGAGCTTGTCTTCAATCGGGAAGTAGGATGAGGAACCCATTGAGTCTTTTGTCCTTGTCCAACTATCTTTGGTGATTGCTCTTTCACTCTTGCTTGGGCTTTGTCTTCACCTCAACTCTGATACCATGTTAATTTTAACAACAATGGTATGTGATATGCTTAAGAACAATTTTACTTCAATTCTTTTATTAGCCCAATATCAATATCCAGTTTAGCAATCACATCAACATGATAGTAAAATGCAGATAGAACATAAACATAAACAATAGAAGACAAGCCAAGACAAGAGGACACGAGATGTGGCCCCAACCAAGGACAAACACCAATGTGGGGAAACCCTTGATCAATTCTTCTTTAGTCTTCAATAGTTCAGCGGAGAGAAAGATGGTACAATTTACAAATCTAATAATTTATAACAGCAGCAAAAGAGCCCTAACCAGAAAAGTCAACGCTAGTCAACAGGGAAGATTTGACCCTCAACAATTCGGTCAACTTCAATCAACTTCGGCCTCCAAACAGTCAAATTCAGCCTAGTCAAAGTCTGGTCAAACAGTCCACCTGCAATCAGCCCTTACCACAGTCAATGGTTTGCCTCAATTTCTATGCCCAAAAATGCGGCCTACCCGAACAGAGATAGCCCTCACAAAAACACAGTCAAAGGTGGTCAATGCATGGTCAATGCAGTCAAAACAGTAGTCTGGTAAATTTGGTCAAACCTGGTCAACGTCCAAAACATAAATTTATCCTTCCTTTCCTTCGCACGTGTGGAGAGATTTGTTGCCCAAAAATCCGTACCCAATCAATGAGGAGAGAGAGAGAGATGTGTGAAGATGAGTGTGTCCAAATGAGGCTAAGTCACCTTCTATTTATATGCAACGTTGAGGATGAATAGACGTGATTGTTGGGCTTCTGAGCCTACATAAGTTTGCTAACCGACCTTGACAATTTGTCCATAATCAAAATAAATTTATAACTTCAATTGTACATGTCAGAATCAGATGATCTCTAGATCAATCCTACACCTTTCGGAGAGAGGAATCCAAGAAAAATACCAGTTGTCATAAATAAGATGACCCATGTGGAGTTTGGCCCTAGTTGCCAATTTTAACAATAGGTGACTGGTTCCAAGTTTTAAAACTATGGTTTCCCTAAATGTTCAAGTTGTAAGCTTTCTCATTCCAACAAGTAAGTTGGTAGGCACGGGAGTATATTTTGCAGTGAGTTGAGATAAATGGTTGGGTGTAAAATCTCTTTTTTCCCATGTCAATTCATAGCCTTGACCAAGGGTGGCAATCATGAAGGATTGCACATGGCTGGGAGGAAAACAGTTTCACATAGTTAATTGACTCCATGCAAAATTTAAATAAATGTTTGATTTGAATTTGTGAAACCTCTTACCTTGTACAGGGAGTAAGAGGGGCAAGGCAAGAAGGTGTTGGAACCCTGTGCCCACGCAATATAAGTGACATCATATCGAAATGTTGTCAAATGCATTTTGACTAAGAAAAAAATCATTTGTGTTATCTATGTTGAAAAGAAAAATCATACTACTTGGCTAAAGGGGAGAAAGAGCAACAAGATTTCCATTCCACATTTTGTAATGAGGAATGTGGAAATGTGGAAATGCGGATAAGAGAAGAACAATTTGGAAACTTGGCTCCACATTCCGCATCAAATGTGTGATGCAAGAATCTGATGACTTAGACATGAGAAGAAAGAGCAACAAGGCTCTCCACATTTTGCATTCCACATAAGGAATGTGGAATTACAAAAATACAAATAAGGAAATAACAACTCGGATCCCTGGCTGTACACTCTGCATCAAATGCAAGAATGTGGGAACTAGACGATGGGGAGAAAGAACGAGACTCTTTCCATTTTGCACTTTGCATCAATATTATCATAACCAGACCAGAACTAATGCACTGGCTGGTCCAACCAATTTGGAGGCAAAACTAATCCAAAAGGTTGCCTCGAAACGTTTGGTTCCATACAATACGACTAAGGACTCTTGGAACTCAAAATTTTTTAACAATAATTTATAGTGGGACCAATGTTGCACGAAGTAGGAGCATTTTTTGGAAGCGAAGCATCAAAAGCGTCATTTTCCAAAAATCTAGGAAGCGAAGCGTCTCGCAAGCATCTATTATATATACATATTTTTTTATATTTTATTGTATTTATATTCAAAAAAAACATCCAAAATACCAAATTAGTTGTAGAAGATATGAAAACATGCATATTTGTACATAAATCAAGATAGATATGGCATCCATTGTACATCAATGATTAATTATTTGAGCATCAACCATCTAGAATCTAGATTCCTCTCCTCTTGTCTAGCCTTTGCCTCTACTTTGATTCTCTAGGGATATTATTCAAGAGTGCCCAATTTTGATCAAACGACCTAATCCAAGCCTTCTAATATGGCAAAAAAAGCTTAACATGCCTGATCAATGGTTTTAACTTGAGTGAAGGGTACAATTTTGCTAAATGCATGAAAAATGAGTTCAACAATCAACACCACCATAGGGTACATATAGGGCTTGGTGCTCTTGATAAAATGCCAATCACATACCCTCATTCATGATATAATCTAATGAAACGCCACAATCACATTGATCCTAAAATCCTGAAAACTATTAATTCTATTGAATTTTGAATGGGATATGAAATTGTATTTTCTCCATATGAAGTTTGATGAGGTTGGAACCACTCTCAAAAATCCCGAGTCATTTCATGATAATGTTAAAAGTTTAAGTAAAAGGATGAACATGAAAGATAAAGGAGAATGTCACTTTTATTTTAAGAATTTAACATTACCATTAGGGCGCATCAAGGGGGCACCTTGGAATAATTCCTCACATAATAGTTCGAAAACCAAGTCAAGTGAAAAATTAAAAATTAAAAAAAAAACCAGGTCCGCGGAACCATCCGCCTTTCTCCCAGATCTGCTTGCAATCTACAGCTGATCCATTCCAAAATTATGGATCTGGTCATCGGGATTGGGTCCCCGAAATTGCAGATCTAATTATCGGGATTGAGTCGCCGAAATCACGAATCAGGACGCCGCAATTCCATTTTTCCAGCAACCGTGAATATATTATTAAAAAAAAAGGCGGAACCATGGATCCAAATTTTGGATCCACGATTTCGTCTAAGGATCAGTGGTGGATCTGTTCGGGATGTGAATCCGCCTGCAAATCCGGGGGAGGGGGAAGGATCCTGCGACATTAAGTGGGGAAGCCTAATAATCAACCCTAGGGCCCTACTAATGCTATGTAATTAATTCTTAAAGTAAAATTCTTAAAGTAAAAGAATGAAACTGAAAGATAAGGGAGAATGTTTGAGAGTGGTTCCAACCTCATTGGATTTCATGTGGAGAAAGTAGAATTTTAGATCCCACTCAAAATCCAATAGACTTAATAGTTTTTGGGATTTCAAGATTGGGTGAAATTGCAATGTTTCCATTGGATTTTTTCATGAATGAGGGTATGGAACTAGCATTTAATCAAGATAAACAAGCCCTACCTCAATATTGGTGGCATTGATTGTTGAACTCTTTTGTCATAACTGTAGTAAAAATGTAGCCATCATTCAAACAAATTCTCAATTTGGCATGTTATGATTTTTCTAGCTTATTTTAATGCTTAGAAGGTGATATTGATGATGAAGGTCCCACTATAGGCAATGAATTTGACAATATGTAGTCATATGATTTCTTTTGGACTCCAAAGGACATTTAGAGCTTTTTGTTAATTTATTTTTGATTGAGAGATGGATTGCACTTGGTGCTATATTGGTTATATGCACCCTTGATATATATATGAGAAACTTCGAATATTTGTGTATAATGTTTGGTTTTATATGGATGCAGATGAATATATATCTTTTTCCTTTAAAATTTAATAATTATGTATGTTTTGGTCGACCAGTTTCTTGGTCTGGTTTTTTTCCAGTTGCAGTCCGGTTGGCATTTTTGGGGTCAACCGGTTCAATGACTGGTACAGTTCTGATAACATTGCACTGCATGTAGAATGCGGAAATGTATATAAGGGAAAAACAACATGGAAACTCGGCTACGTACTCCCCACCAGATGCGGCAATGCAGAAATCCAAGGACTCAGCCACGGGAAGAAAGACCAACATGATTCTCCACATTCCACATGCAGAATGTGAAAATGCACAAATACAGATAAAGGAAAAAAAACTATAGAAACTCAGCTCCAAACTCCACATTCAATACAGCAATGCAGGAATGCAAGGATCAGCCATGGGGAGAAAGAGCAACAAGACTATCAACATTCAGCATTCTGCATGCAGCATGCAGAAATTTTAAAAAGAAAAGAAAGACAGGTTTTATTATCTTCCCACATTTATATCAAGATCACATAGGCTAGATAGATATACTAATATTATGATGAAATCTGTTAGTATTGAAATTTGAAGTTCAGCACAGGTAGAATTTCAAAGATTTGACAGATAGCCTAGCAAGAAAGTACTTTTCTGTATACCAATTAATATATGAGTAGCTAGATTTACCAATAAAAAAAATTGTGGAATCTCTTAATCACTTAAGAATGAATTGCACATGCAGTATGCATATGCTTCATGAAATGCCTACTAGTATGTAATGTGAATATTGCTCAACTTTAGAAGACAATTGGCTTAGTCAGCGGTGAACATTGCTAAAGCGCTGAGTTAACACTCTTCACATAATTATAGTTTGTCAGTCATTTTACGATGAAACTGTACATATTATTGCAGAGTCAACATGTGCTGTCCGTAGCCGCATTAGGTGTATTTCAATTGTTGATTTTGAAGCATACTTTGTCATGCTAGAGCACGAAATACCTTAGTTTTCATTTTGATGAGATACCTGTGACTGTATTATGACTGTAAATCAGATATGATCTAAATTATGTAATGAAACGACATAATTTTTGTTTACTTGTTATTGGCAGGAACATGGAAGGCTAACCAAGAATTTTGTTACTATGAGCTTGTTTATCCATTGGAATAGAATGTTTTTTTGTTGTTCTTTGGTGAACCCATGCATTAGATGTTCAATACTCTACCAGAATATTTTGCACTCATAGTTGTTTTCACCCTATTATATTAGAAGTAAGTATGCCAATCTTGTGAAGAAGTACCCCACTAGCCAAGGAAGTCAAATACATATCAGAGCATCAGTTGCAGAGTTGTAACCTCTGAGAGTGATTTATCGAAGCCCCTGTTTCAGCATGATGGCACCTCAGTCATGACTATTGCAGAAACCATTGTTCACAATTTGAGCAACACACTGTTGCATGTCGCCATTAGAAATTTTACTGAGAAGATGCTAGATGATGAGGAGATCTGTGTGCGGATCACCATAATCAAACCCATAGAGAGCAGACCTGTGTAATTTTGGTAAAGGTCATGAGTTCAAGTCTCAATGAGTTCATAGAGGAAACTGAGTAGATCAGACAATTTCCTGAAAAACTGACCACAGTCTTCGACACATTTCTTGGGCACTAGTTCTCAGCGTTTCCAAGAACAGAAGGCAGCACAATAACCAAGAAGGGAGACCCAAGAGCACTTGAGGACCATCCAAGTGGTAGCATGTTTTTAAGATAGTGTCAAGGCAACAACATCATAGGATACAAGAACAAAACACCTAGAAGTCTTGAAATTTGGCCAAGTTTGAGCCATCCTAGGAGTAGTGCTCAGGATTTAGTTCTCAAAGTCAAGCTCATAAAGCCTACTTGGAAATTAACACATGAAAAATCTGAAAGGCAAGAACTAGATAGGAATTCCAAGCAAGGTATTCACTTTGACATCTCTCTACAAAAAAAGTGTTCACCAATTGTAAAAGCACCCATGTTGCCAAACATTGTGACTCTAGAGTGGCACTACCATGCATGTTCCACCACTCAAGAGAAGACAGACTCCCTCAATCTCTAATCCCATAGTTGGTTCCAAAGGCAACAATGTCATTGATATAGTGGCTCAATTGTCTCTATAACAATCACTACAACTAAGCAAGGTCAGCATTCCTATAAAACATAGTCACAACTCAACCAAAACAAATCAGCAATAATCATCAACCCAACCCAACCTCCAAAAATCAGCAAACAATCAAATGGCCAAACATTCCTATCACAAGCATCAATCCACTCCAGACACCGCATCCACTGGAACAAACCAACCACTTATCAAAGGTCCTCCATCACACTTGTAAACTAGAACACATACTAGCCATCAATGAAGTAGATCCTCCACCTATCACAGGTGAAAACACATCAGCATCTACTAGAACAAAACAACCCATCAAAAGTCCCCCCAAGCATCTCACCCACTAAATATAAATCCATAGCAGCCAACTAACATGTAGATCCACTACCTCATAGATAAAATACTAAAACCTGGAACAAATCAACCACCTATCACAAGTCATGCTAACCATCACACCTGCTAAAAACAATCCATAATAGCTATCTATGCAGTAGATCTACTACCTATTGCAAGTGAAAGCATACTCTCATGAGTCATAACAAAAGCAACTAAAGTTTCAACCAATCAAAACCCTTTATCTCAAGCACACTAGGGTTTGACCACCAAATCAACCTCAATAAAGGTCAAATACCACTGCTAGGTACAATGCAGTAGAAATAGAAATTCTCTCTTCTCACCAAAAGAGTAATCTCAACCAAAATAGCTCTAATACCACGTAGAATTTTAGAATTCCATTTATAATGCAATTCTAAAATTTCTCCTCACAAAGAGGTTTCTTGAATCTTAACCCTATATATTTTCAACCTTTGAACTGAACTGAAACATAAATAAACAGTATCAACAGCATACATAGTTTCACTTCTTAACAACTCCAATACACTAGGCAGTCCAAGAGAAAAGATACCAAAAATATGCCAAGTTTCAGCCCTTAGTGACAAGTTCCAAGCATAAAACCAGATATGGAATCACTGCCATTAATGCATATTTAAAGCTATAAATCTACCATATTATTTTATATATTAATGTTAAATCACTCAAAATTTTCAACCTTCACTTATGTCAAATCAGCATGATAAACTAGTGCTCGAGATTACCAAACCAAGAACATAATGAGTGTTGAAAATCAAATCCACGATTCACACAATTTTGCAACATATATATGTATAAAGATGAAGACCATTGCTGTAATGTTCCCAAGACATTAATTGCCCAAGAGACGAAGTAGCCTATCAATCCTCATAGGCTATAGTCATTGATATATGGGAAAACCCCGAAATACCCAATGCTTGGGCAGCGAATGGCAAGTTTTGGGACAGCTGGGGCAAAAAACCAAAATTGGGGTTTGGTGTGAACCTCACTAAATCAATTGAGGAGGAAAAATCCACTCAAAGAAATCTATAAATACAACAGGGATAGATTCATTTGAGACATCATTGGATTGGATCATTCATCTCTGTTTTTCTTGAGCCTGAGGCTCTGAGGGTTTTAAGACCCCCTTCTCTCCTACTAATTTCGGAGGTGAAAGATTCCACCCTAGTTAGTAACTTAGTTTTAATTTCCTATTTCTTTTTGTTTTGGCACAAGATTATTTTAAGATTATCCTTCCAATCAAAACCCTCTCTAAGGAAGCATCTGAAACAAGTTAAATCAGGTCTAATTCAGAGGTCAAACGAAGTGGTTGAAGACAAACAATAGCGAGGTTCTAGAATGAGGATATACGAACTACTTTGCGGAAAAACAGAAGTCTTATTCCTAAGACAAACAAGCATCCTGAGGCCAAGCGAAGTTCATTCCAGCCAAATTTTGAAGGACTCCTATTTGGTTGTTACAAGCCAAGGGTTTTTTGGGTTTTGGGATAGTCCGGATATCTTGAAGCACGCTGAGACCCTTAAGGCAACTCAGCCGGTGATTTATCGATCAAGGCACTCTGGGATTACGTTCGTGGGCAGATCAAAGGCTCCAGTAACCCTCCTGTGAGAATTGTGAAGGATCCTAAGATACCTTTCACTGAACCAAAGTCAATGAGGCTTGACTCCCGTAGCAAGACAGAAGGTCGAAGATTGCATTCTGATTCGAAGCTAGTTGTGAAGGCATAGATCCATGCTGAGGTCAATCATGGATCTAAAGCAGCTTAAGGAATAATTCAAACAGAATTGGCATAGAGTCTATAGTTGTGGAAATTAATTGAACTCTAGTTAGGGTACCACTGTATTATTAAATTTACTCTATCAATTATGTATATGTTGTGTATATATCTATGGGACAATAATATTGTATTGACGTGGATCTGTTGAACCATCGTATTGTTCTCGTAAGGTTACTGCATTAATTGAAGAATTGGCTCTATTGCATGATAACATTTTCTCTATTGATTCACTAAATCATTGAGAAGTCAATTCTATTCAATGAAGAATACAATAATTGTATTGAATTAAATTGTTGTTTCAAAGTGAGAAGATTTGTCAAAACCATAGTACCCTAAGAAACCCTAGGGCAAAAATTACCGTAGATCACTACAATAGCATTATCCCAAGGGGAGTACAATCCTCTAACTGTGAATGTTTGTAGCTCAAACAGGTATTCCATGAGGGTGTCTACTTATGGAAATCATCATTAAATGTATCCTATGCTTTTTCTAGAAGTTCACTTTATTAATTAATTAATAAAGTGAATGTTTTTTATTAAAGTGGCTTTTAATTAATAAAGTGACTAAAGGGGGTCACTTAATGATTTAGGTAAAAGTGAGCCATTGATCTCGCAGTTAGATCTTAACCATTGAAGATTAGGTTTTTAGCTCATGTCAAAGATATAAAAGAAGGAGAGGACAAATGACAAAGACACACAAAGAGCATTTATTTCACAAGTCATGTGAGCAAAGGAGAAAATCAGAGATTTGATTTTCAGCCATTAATGAGGATTTCAGCAGTAGTTCAGCAAGAAGAACGCAGCAAGTGAATGTCTATGAATGCTTCATTTAGTGTCTTATCCTCTATAATCTGATGTGGGCTCTTGTTTTGCAAATACACAACTATGTTGCATGCCTTGGCCCACAAAAACATTGACAAACTTTGATCATGGATCATGGCCTTCACCGCATTGATGATAGTTTGTTTCTTCCTCTCTGCAATCCCATTCTATTGCAAGTTGTAGGCTATTTCCTTCTACCTCTTGATCCCTTTCTCCTTGAAGAAATGAATGAACTCATTTCGTACAGCCATACAAATTGGAGGGCAAGTGTTGAAATTTCTAACTCTATTCATTAGAAATTTATTATGTATTATTCTGGTTTATTTCTTCTACTTGTTAAATTCGAACAAGTTATTTAAAACATATAAATAACGAAATAAACATAATACAGTCTCAACATCTACAAATCAACAGCTGAAAGAAAACAAACACAAGTGACACCGTTGTTTTTGGACAAATGTCCCCGAAAAAACCCAATGCAAGAAAACTCGTGTAGCTATTCTGAGGGTTTCTTATTATGCAGTATTTCCTAGAGTACAACTGGATGCCAAACTGGCTCACCCGACAGAGAAAAATAACGGCAGTAATACCTCTCTATTCGGAAATAGGTATTCATAAACCCTGTCCCACGAAACCCTCTCCAGCAACTCTGAAGAACTGTGTCAGCCTCCTGCTGCTCTGCGTCAGCCTTAGAACCCTCTGCATCAATCTCAGAACCCTCTGCGTTAGCCTCAGAACCCTCCATGCTAGCCCTCTGAGGCACTATGCAGCCTCTGGGACCCTCTGTGTCACTCTTGTAGCCCTTTGTGTGGATGACACAGGCCCTCTGGCCTCTGCTTTGTCTCTATTGGGCTCTGCATGGCCTGCTCTGACTGCTGCGTCTCGCTCTCTGCCTTTAAATTGGTCTCTCGGTACTATCTTTGCCTCTCTGTCCAGTACTCACTGCCCCTCGTTGCTGATCACCGATTCGACTTTGCTTAGCAACCCCACTCTAGCAAATCAAATGACTGATCACTCTGATGTATCTTCCAACTAACCCTCAAGCCTCTTTTTATACTTTTCTCGTTGGTCCTCCAATGGCCGAGATTAAATCTCTAATCAACAGCTAAGATTAAATTTGGCTTGATCCATGATTTTTGGAACCTTTTAACCCAATTTTATATTAATACCCATTAATATTTTATTTTTCCTAAGTTTAGACTTAGGAACTCCATTAAAAATATTAATTATTTTAATATCTCCCAAACCGGTTAGAATCTGGCCAAACCATTTCTGGGTCTTGGAGATCTCATGTGCTTTAGCCTCTCCACCAGTTTTCATGGCTAGAGCACATCCGATGCTACCCCAAATCAACACTCCCTCTTAGCAAGGACTGTGCTCTAGTAATACTCCACACTGAGCATCGCCCTGATTATCTGGCACCAGTACCTGTGTCGATGCTAGGCCTTCCTGCCCAACATCCTCTGCACTGTTGCATCCTGTACTACTGCCCATGGCCCTGCCACTCCCACTGTTGCATCCATATGGCAACTCCCTCTGCATATGTGTTGTTGTTTGTCCTTTCTCCTAGCATTGCATTTGCATTGCAATCCCCTCTCATCATGCTGCATCGTGCTACTGCACTACAACTCACTTACTGAGAAGTAAGTAATTGATCCACCCAACTTCTGACATCCCTGTCAGGCTAGAAACACTTTCGATGTTGAAGCTCCCTCTGTCGCTAACAAGTGCTCCCTTTACTAACCTCTGCGCTGCTGCAACAACTCCATGCATCTCGCATCGTTGCACACCTCTCTGTCCCATCCTGCATTGTTGCAACACTCCCGTGCCTCTCGCACTGTTGCATCCTGTTAGCCTCGCGCTGCCCAGGGACTCCTGCACTTTAACACTCTCTACCGCTTCATCCGCATCCATCTCTACCGACATCCACCAGTCCTCCTACTCTCTCTTCGAGGCTCCCATAACAAGGTATAATCCAAGAGGTTGGGTACCTCAAGGATCTTGCCCCTCATCGCCTGTAGTCCTCCTGACTACCGCTCGATGTCTCCCCACCTCTTCTCTAGAGGTACATGAGCACTCATGGCATAATCGTCATCCTCAGCCATCTCCGACTCCCTTTGAGTTGTTGCTTCCCTCCTGGAAGTTCTATGCTAGACTCTCTCTGAGTCTCGATTTCCCTCTTGGAAATCAGCCTGCCAACCGTCAAGTCGCACCTCTCCGATCTTCTGTGCACCTGCAACATTGATCCAGATTTCTTGGCTAGAAATCCACCTCAGTAGCAACTCCCTCTACCTTGGTTTTGCCCTGTTGGTATTGTTCTGCCCATAGTACCCCACCAGCTTCACTCTCACAAATTGCCCACAGCTTCCTATGCCCCAGCAACTAAAGGAATGAGCCTCTAGGCTCTACGCAATCACAGCACTGGAAAAACAACTCCCTCAACCAACTACGTCAACCCTTCTGGTCTCTGCGTGGCTCTGTGTGAATCTCTTTCTACCCTCCTCAGCCTCTGCACTGACCTTTCTCTGGCCCGGACTGATGACGCAGTCCCTCGATGTCAACCCTTCCTCTGTCGCTTCTGCAAGGATAAGCTTTTGTCACTCGGGACAGCTAATTCTGCTACAAATGCTCTGCTTAGCTGATGCCTTCAACTCTCCTGTGATCTGCAACCACGCTGTGATACCATGCTGAAATTTCTAAGTCTATCTGTTAGAAATTTAATCTATGTTCTTATGGTTTATTTCTTCTACTTGTTAAATACGAACAAGTTATTTAGAACATATAAATAACAAAATAAACACAATACAGTCTCAACATCTACAGATCAACCGCTGAAAGAAAACAAACACACAAGTGACGCCGTTATTTTTGGACAAATGTCCCCAGAAAAACCCAATGCGGGAAAATCGGTACAGCTATTCCGAGGATTTTTTATTATACAAAATTTCCTTGAGTACAACTGGGTGCCAAACTGGCTCACCCGACAGAGAAAAACAATCGGCAATAATACCTCTCTATTCGAAAACAGGGATTCAAAAACCTGTCCCACGAAACCCTCTCCAGCAACTCTGAAGCACTGCATCAGCCTACTGCTGCATTGTGTCAGCCTCAGAACCCTCTAAGGCATTGCACAGCCTCTGGGACCCGCTGCGCCACTCTTGCAACCCTTTGCGTGGATGACGCAGGCCCTCTAGCCTCTGCGTTGTCTATGTTGGGCTCTGTGTGCCCTGCTCTGGCTGCTGTGTCTCGCTCTCTGCCTATGCGTTGGTCTCTCGGCACTATCTCTGCCACTCTGTCCAATATTCACTACCCCTCGCTGCTGATCACGAATTCGACTTTGCTTAGCAACCCCGCTCTAGCAAATCGAATGACTCATCACTCTAGTGTATCTTCCAACTGACCCTCAAACCACTCTTCTTATACTTTTCTCGTTGGTCCTTCAACGGCCGAGATTAAATCTTTAATCAACGGCTAAGATTAGATTTGGCTTGATCCATGACTTTTGGAACTTCTAACCCAGTTTTATACTAATACCCATTGATTTTTTATTTTTTCGAAGTTTAGACTTAGGAACCTCCATTAAAAATATTAATTATTTTAATATCTCCCAAACCGGTTAGAATCTGCCCAAACCATTTATGGGTCTTAATTTTTAAAGATCTCATGTGCTTTAGCCTCTCCACCAATTATCATGGCTAAAGCACATGCGAAGCTACCCCAAATCAACATCAGGTTGCCTCAATTTCCGTGTGTTGACCACTACGTGTCAACGACCAATAGCAGTACACCCGCTTTTTCGCAAAAGGGATAGTGCCTGATCGATGTATTCGGGTCATCCAGCTATCATCATCAGCCTAACTTCTAATATGTTATGTAAACCCATTCTACATGTGTATAATGTAAATAATCTCAGCAGACCCGTGTCATGTATGTAACAACTTGGGTAAACCTACCTTTTTAATGACGATCTCCATTTTAGGAGGTTTTTCGTCTCATCAATTCATTTTCGAATGATCGGCAAAGTTTTTCCCTCCAGTCTTACCCCAAAGTTGGAATGGATTTTGTCACTAAGATCTTAGGTGAGTCCTAGTGTTCTTGATCGAATCTATGTAAAATTGATTTGGGAATAATCCTAACTATTTGGCTAGGTTATTTTATTACAAATTGTTTGGTCTCTTGGATTATATTTGTGTTGCAGAAATGGGTAATCTATGAAGGTCTTTTACAAATGGGTTTTCCCCTTTATGATGTAAAAAATATGAAAATCATGATGTAAAGTGTCTTGAGGGTTTCAAAAATAATTTATCCCTTCTTAGGTTAATAAATTAAGTTTTCTAACCAAAAATTGATTAAAATCCTTGGCCGAAAAATTTAATTAATTCTAGTTCTTAGGTAAATTTAAATTCTCCAAAGGCAAAATTCGTCAGTCCTAAAAAAAAAAAAATTAAGAGGTCCAAGGACTCGGGTAAATTAATTATTTTGATAAATTTTAAACCTTTGATCCCTAGGGTTAAGTCAAAATCAATTTTTGGGGGAAATTAACTCAAAAACTTAATTTTGAGTTAATTAAAATGCATTTAAATGAAAATTTCAAATTTCCTCAAAAAATTAAATATTTCGAAGGATAAGATTAAAAGAAATTTTAATCTTCATCAATGGTCGAGATTACTTTGACGAACTAGCCGTTGGAGGATTTATCTCTAAATAGGAAGTCATTTTTCAATTGATCTATCTGATCTTTGAGTCATGTGCTTAGCAAAAAGCTCTGGTGTAATTTTTTTTGGATAATAAAGAAAGACTTTGGCGTCAAATTCTGATGGTGTTACTCTTCACGGGAATACTATAAGATGTGTTATTCTCATGCATAATTTTTTCAAAAGCCATTGATGATAGCTTCTGAAGAGTGATTTGAGTACAGGTATCGTGCTCAGTCCTTGGGGTTTGAATAATAATTTGTCTGAATTTTATTATTATTTTCTTGTTCTATTTTTTATGGTTCGATTGAGTTTTTAGGGAAATCTTGATTTTAGATCCTCGAGCGTTAGGGAAAGTTTTCTGTTGGACCAGCCAACTCCCGATCATTATTTTCTGAAGAGCCCAGCTAAATTAGCTCTGAGCTTATCATAAGATTTTTGTTGGTGATACACAAAGGGTTTTGAGTTAGCACCTCCTTTAAAATTTATAAATTTAATTTTTGTGCGGCATAATGATAGATATGGCTACTTAGAGCTTTCAGTTTGTAAATATTGTATTTTTCTAACTTTTGGGGTTTTGGATGTTGTTTTATTTTTTATTTTATTTTCTTTCTTTTTTCTTTTTTTCTTTTTATCGTTATCCCACATTCAAAACTTGAAAAAAGTCTCTAATATACATACTAACCCATTCCTTTTTATATATATAATTTCTTGGGTTTTTATTTTACATTTATTTTTAACTTGTAAATTATTTTACTAGCCCATTTATAATTTCCTTTGTATACATAGCGTTTAGGATTTTTCTCTTCTTTTCTAGCTTGTGTTATTACAGATATCTTCCCTTTATATATCATCCTGCAGCTGGGTATGTTTCAAAACTAAAGAGAAAGTGGATTTTGAGAAATTTAGTCACCGTAAACCCTAGACAGCTAGGGTTTTTGACCTAAAATTTCACCATTTTTTTTTTAAGGTCATCTAGCTAGAAGAAAAATTTTGAGGCCAGGTTTTGACCGTAAGATATGGAGAGATAGCCGCTCAGATTATTTTGCTTAGCTGAGGGCTTAATCAAGCTCGAGAAATCTAGAAATTCGTGGCATTTGCTTTAGAAACTAATTCTGGGTGAACTGCAGGATTTTGCTGCTCTTTGTGACTTAGCCCTGGGCACTTTAAATTTGATTTTCTATTTGAGAACTAACGTTTTGTGGGTGTAGGAATTAATGGCACTCTTGGAAGAAGTTACCTTGTCAGATTGAGGCTAAAACTTGGCCTTTGCATTTGATACACCAGGTGCCAAATAAGGCTATAGTGCCTTGTCAACTTAATTCTTCTTCGTAGCCACCTATTTGCAGGCTGTCACAGGCTTCAGATCTGAGGCTCTTTACAACAATAAAACCCTAAACAAGTGATAAGGAAAGGCTGCAAAGCATTGGAGACTGTTCTGCTCATATATATTGCCATACTATACACTATTTCAGGTTTGAAGCCAGATTGTCTTAGCCGCAAGCCTTTACAAGGTCTGCTCCTTATTGCATATTGATTCTGGGTGTTTCCAAAGGCTTTTCATCCACAGTACAAAGGCATTCAAAGTTTTTTTTCTTGCAATTCTAATATTATCTCAGCTAATATTTTATTTGAGTATAAACTCCATGCTCCAGGTGACTGATTTCATTTTTGACAGTGCTTAATCTCAAGAAGAGTAACAACAGTTGGTTGATTTTAAGTTGCAGCAAAACTTTTATAACCTATCACAAGTGCTCTTAAAATCTAGTTAACTTAATAACTATTGTACATTGGCTCTTCTATACATGCATTGGTAACTACAGTGGATTGTCATATATTAAGTTACAGCAGTCAAATCCTTGGTGGCAGTGACATATTTGAGGTATTTGGAAGTCCTTTGTATATTCTGGCATAGGTTCTTGTTTTGCATGATGCCACTTGTTTTTAACTGTTAAATCATAAGTGGGAAAGCATCCTAAATAAGTACATAACTTAAGTATTTGCTCTCACTGTTCAACTGCATTGTCTCATTAAGCAGTCATGAAGTGCACTAACAGTTTGTTTGCAGCAATTGTTCCTAGGATTGGTGTCTACAGGTAGGGTCATCAAAGGAAGACTTAGGGCCAAGTGTTTGGTACTACTCTCACCCTCTCATCAATTGTTTTTAGTTACAGCATTGGAGCATTTGTTTGTGGTGACATATAAAGTGTTTAAACAACCATTCAATGATCTGATATATATATTACAAGTGTAGCAGTGCATTCTTTGTGGCCTGCTTTGACACCTTTTGCATCTAAGTTAAATTCTAATGTTGAATCCTATCTGTTAACATGCAAGTTTGATAAATTCTCCACAAGGTAAGCAATGAATCAATGTTTGTTCTGCTCCTAAGAGTACTCACACTGTTTCTAATTACTCCTTGCATCATTTATTGCACTTAATGTAGTGGTTCAGCATTGGCATTAAATTTTTGCATCTTGAGAATGACTTATGAGCTCTTTATATCATTAGGTGGACTGATCTTACTAGACAGTAGTATTTTCTAGGGCCTGATATAAAATTTTCAGAGGTTTGATATCACCCTACAGTGGTATTTCTACATTGATGTGGGTTCATGTGTATTAACCTTTTGTTTCTCTTGCATATTGGTGGCTAATTTGAAAGCTGATGTCATCATTAAGCAGACTGATATCTCTTTACAGCAGGGTTCGCTGTAAAACCTCTTGTGCATTTAGCAGCTTGAAAGATATTTTTGACAGCCTCTTTCTTTCTAGGCTTGTCACTGTTTTGGGCTTGCTACTTCAGATCTCATTTGTTGGAAGACTGCTTCAATTTTTTTGAAAGGGTCCCTCTCATTTATTTTGCTAATATTCTTCTAACAACATTTACCTATTTTGTGACTTGACATTTCATTTGCAAGTGTTTTCTAATTGGAGTGTTAAGGCACTGGGTGATCATTCCTTACATCATTAAGTGTCACATAAATAATCTAATCAGATATATCTCACATTGCTCATTTATCAAGCATGGCTCCTAATTTCATTCACGTTACATTGATGAGTAGCTGCATCTCCTAAGACTTGTTGGTTCCCAACAAGTTTCCCTTTCACCTATCACCTTTAGGGACTAGCCCCCTTGACTTAGGTAGGAGAGAGTCTAAACGGAGTGAGTAGGGATCAAGGTGACAACTCCTACTCTGAGTGTTGTCACGATGCCTAGAGACTTTGTGCAACAACACCGTGCAAACTGAAATTTTCAAGTTTGTTGTTCATTTGATTAATTTCTCAGAGCCATTTTCCTTGTAAAGGAGCTCTTGTAAGTTCTGAAGATAATTTGAAATGATGAACTAATCTAGAAGAGAAAAAATAATTGCGCATTGTGTGTGATTACTTTTCTCGTTTTCCGCTGCATGCAAGAGTTAATAATTAGAGCAAGTAATTAGATCTGATTTGTTTGCTCAGATAGCTAGTTTTAGGATAAATTAACACTAACTCTCCAAAACCCTAGCTAGGGAAAAACATGAAAACCCTAGCCACCACCAAAGATCTCCAACGAGAAGCATAAACACCAACAAGTCCCCATTGGCTTCAATAACAAGATTGTATCACACAAGCTCTCCACACTGGCAAAGTTGGCTTCCTTACGGTTTGCAAACCCTAGCCATGTTGCATTACACAAATACATGGCAAGACAACTTAGTGCTAGCCTCCAATCTACATGTCCATCCTAGGGTTTAAATCCTCAAACCCTAGGTCTTCCACTCTTACATCATCACAAGAGCCCAGACCTCTATGATCCTTCCCTCACCTTACGTCCCAAAAGAATAAGGCTCCAAATTTGAGCAAGGTTTAAGCTCCACTCTCCATGTCTTCAAGACCTCCATGGATCATCAGGAATACAAGTACTCCATAATCTTGCCCTAGCCTTACATCCCAAAAGAACAAGGTTCCAAAGTCATGCAAGGCATTTGATCCAATCTCCATGTCTTCTTCCAAGGTAGAAATCCTAATACTACAACAAGGGCCATAGGAACCATCATCATCATCAATATCATGTTCTTCTCTAGGGTTTACATGTATAGCACAAATGTTAGTCCTCACAAGAGAAAACTCTAGCATCACACGAGAGCAATCTCTCCAAGAACACTCAAGAAGTCTTTCTTTCCTCTTATCTTTTCCTAAGGTTTTCTCCCTAACTCTCCAAGACAAGTACAAGGAAGAGTATAATGCAAATGAGTAAATACAAGAGCTTTCTTCTTTTTATATACAAGTAGTTGAGCAATGCTAACATAAAAATAAGGACATGTATCCATTCAACTAACCAACAAGGCAAACCCACATGGAGCACTCTATAATACAAGGATGCCATGTGTTAAACTAGGGTGTATAAAACCCCCAAAATGAAATGTCGCCCAAGTCATGATCATGGGCTCAACGCCCATCTTGCAAGATGGTGCACTCTCCAACAAGATGTTAGTCCAACACCCTCTTCCATGGTAATCTACCATCCAAGTGCCTCATGCAAGGCGCTTCTCCTCGAACCATGTGCCACATGTTGTCACATCTACCCAATGCTGCTCTGACTTGTAGCAATGTGGTCACAAACTTCCAATGCTCCTCAACATATATGTCTAGGTCCATTACTAAACCCTACCAAGTATGCTCCTTGACCCAGGCATCCTCAAGTCAAGTGTCTAACCTCCAAGATATATCTGACATGGTCCCAAGCAATGTTATCTGAACTAGAATGGAATCGGTGGATGTTAAATTTTGCAATTTGAAATTAATTATCTTAGATCTTCAACCTTTAAGTGCAGACAATAACCAATAACCATATAGAAGACAGTCAATGAACAGTAAGACAATAGATTTGGTCCAAGACCAAAGAGAAACCCCATTGTGGGGGAAAACCCTTTAAGAATATTATTCTATTAGATATTCATCAAATGTCCAACAGAAATACATAAGCAAAGTACAAAACCCTTTTCTCGATGACAACAATATTACCCCATTTCGAACTAGGACAGATCTTTTGAAGTGTGAGATCTGATCACAAATGTAGAATAGCAAATCCTTCAATCCTTCAGCAAAGATTACAAGTGCAAATAGGAGATCTACAATAGCTCTGCCAGTAGATGACAAATAAGCCTTCACAATAAGATGATCTGGCCACAAGAGAATGAGACTTGTAATAAGAGATCTACAAGGGAGATCTGCCACCAATGATAATACAAGATAGAGATCTTGCCAATAATACGAAATCTGCCAAACAATAATGCATGAAAGAAATCTCCAGAAATGCGAGAGAGAAACCTCCACTAGATTTGCCAATGATAAAACGAAATAACAGGCTTCCAATAAATCTGCTAACAGTGAGAGAGATAAAATATTGATGTAAGGGCCTTATCACCAATGCGAAAGAGATCACCAGTGATGACAAGAGATCTGCCACTGATAATCAAAGATTTGCCATTGATAATAAGAGATCTGCCAATGATTATAAGAGACCTGCCACTGATAATCAGAGATCTACCATTGATAATCAGAGATCTGCCACTGATAAGAAGAGATCTGCCAATGATGATAAGGGATTTGCCACTGATTATAAGAGATCTGCCAATGATGATAAGAGACCTGCCACTGATAATCAAAGATCTGCAAATCTAAAATAGATATGCTAAAAATAAGAGAGATAAATTACTGATGCGAGGGCTTGATCATCAATGTGAGAGCTAGATCACCAAAGCAAGAGAGAGAGAACTCGATGATTTGCAAATGAAGGCTTCTCTTCAATATATAGGAATCTTTGAGACAAAATCCCTAACTTGAGTTAGATTTTTGGAAGCTCCTAGAGTGATCCATTTTTGCACATGTCGAATTAGATCACTTAAGTGATTTTATTTTGCACTTGTCAAAATACCTTTATAAAACAATTTAGAAATAACGTTTGCACTTATAAAAATAGATTGCACTTGAGAAATAATTCGTTTCAAGGGTGAAAGGGTTTAAATAATAGTGTTTTCATAGCGAAATTTCTCCCTTAATTGCACAAAATTCAACACTCCCTCTCAACTAGGGAGGAATTTCCATCAATAGTGTCAAAACTATTGTACCTGTCAAATCATCAAGGCTCATTTTGAACATTCTCAAATCTAACGAAGAATATTCATGGCAAGGGAGCCTTAGCTACCACCCTGAATCCAAGCTCAGCCAAATAAAGGCTAAGAAACCATTATCGGGGAGTCTCAAGCTCCAAATCGACATAAATATCATCAAGGAGCTAGATGCTTCCACCCGACATCAGGGAGCCACATGCTACAACCTGGAACAAATACCATCAAGGAGACTCATTCTACCACCCGGAATGAATACCGCTCAGTCATGAAGACTAAGAAACCACTACTCAGACAATGAGGCTAAGAATCCATAATAGCTCAGCACATAAGCTAAGAATCCATAATAAAACAAAAACACCAACATCTTCGAAATTGAGCGAGATACTACTTACCATGACCGGTAAGGATCACAATCCGATCTCAAGTAGCCAGCACCCAATGGCTAGATGGGTGGGAAACAAGATGCATGATTGGGGCATACTCTTGATTGGAGGTCCATCATCCCCAGGAGCTCACTAGCTCAATTCCTTATCTCTAAGAGCTCAACTAGGGTGGAAGAGAACACATCTCAGTGTTCTTAATCAGTCGGGTCCCGAATCCGGTGGGGGTACATTCCTTAATCCAAGCATATCTCTGAAGACTAGAAATTTCTTCTTCAACAGTGCTTTGGTAAGTATATCAGCGATCTGCTCATCAATCTGAATATGGTGTAGTCTCACTGCTCCTCTATGTACCATGTCACGAATGAAATGATATTTGATTTCAATGTGCTTGGATCTGTCATGAAACACAGAATTCTCAGACAATCGGATCCCACTCATATTATCACAAAATATCACTGTAGTGTCCAGTACTTGCTCAAATAACTCTCCAAAAAGTTTTCTTAACTAGACAGCTTCACAACTAGCTAAGCTAGTAGCAATATACTTGGCTTCAGCAGAACTGAGAGCAAATGATTTTTGTTTCCTGTTCATCCAAGAGATCATGGCGGATCCCAAACTGAAACAGCATCTTGAAGTGCTTTTTTTGTCAATAATGTTGCCTGCCCAGTCAGCATCTATATAACCATGCAGCTTTATATTGTTAGCAGTATATCGAAGACCAAAGTTAATTGTCCCATGTAGATATCTAAGCACATTTTTAGCAGCAACCTAGTGATTACGTAAAGGCTTGGTCATGAATTGACTCAAGGTGTTTACAGCATAGCAAATATCAAGACGAGCATTCACTACGAACATCAATGCTCCAATGAACTGATGATACTCAGATGGGTTAGATAAATCAGGTCTAGCTTCATCACCACAGAGTTTCTTGAAGTTCATCTCCATGGGTGTGCTCATGGATTTGCACTCTACCATTCCAAACCTTTCCAATAGCTTTACAACATACTTCCCTTGGGAGAGAATAATTTTGCCATGTATCTACTAGACCTCCAAGCCCAAAAAGAAGTGCATCATCCCAAGGTCTTTCATTTCAAATTTAGACGCAAGCTCCCTCTTACACTGAATCATCAAAGGTTCATTACCTGTCAAAAAAAGATTTTCAACATATAATACCAAAATCAAAGTCATACCTTCTACAACTTTAAAGTAGAGGTTTGGATCAGCACTACTCCTCGTGAATCCCAATTTTACTAAGTAGTTGTCAATGCGAGAATACCAAGCCCTAGGGGCTTGCTTTAAGCCATAGAGTGATTTCTTCAATCTGCATACATGGGTTCTTCAATCGTGTACCTCAAAGCCTTGAGGTTGTTCAATATATACTTCCTCCTGAAGAGCACCACGGAGAAAAGTTGTCTTGACATCCATCTGATGGAGAGTCCACCCTTGACTAGCAACTAAAGCAATAATAAAGCGAATTGTGGTATAGTGAGCGACAAGAACAAACATGTCTTCATAATCAATTCCCTCTTTCTGAGAGAATCCTCGAGCCACAAATCTTGCTTTATCTTTTTCTATAATGCCATCCATGCCATGTTTTATTTTGAACAACCACTTTGAAGTCACAAATAATTTACCTTAAGGTCTAGGAACAACTTCCCATACATCATTTTGCATAATGGATTCATATTCTTCTGTCATGGCATCCTTCCATACTTAGTACTTCACTGCTTCTTCAAATGATTGAGGTTCACTTTATATGATAGAACTCATAGAAACAACATAGTTTTGATATCCACTGGGCTTCTTGCTTTCTCTGAAAGTGCCCCTGGGAGCAGTATGTTTTTCAGCATCCTGTAGAGTATCACAAAGCCATAGAGGTCTTTTCCTATATGAAGGAGGATCTAATGGATCCATAGGTTCAACAGGTTCATCTAGGTACTCATGATCAGGTTCATGCGTAGAGGGATCCACATCATCACTTGTTTCTTAGAAGAGATAGGAGGAATAATTCTTACTTTTTCAAGAGTTGCATCTTCATCAAATGTTACATCATTGTTGAAGTCTATTGTTCTTTGACCAAGTATATAAATTCTAAATGCTTTCGAATCTTCACAATAGCCCACAAATATACCTTTCTTACCTGAAGCCTCAAGCTCGTTCCTCTTTTCTGTTGATACATGAAAATAAACAGGGCAACCAACGATCCTTAAATGCTTGACATCAGGTTTCTTGCCTATGAATACTTCTTCAGGAGTCTTATCATATAATGCTCGATGAGGAGTCCTGTTTTGTACATATATGGCAGTGTTGGCAGCTTCTCCCCATAGGAACCATGGCACATTCTGATCATGTAGCATGGCACGAGCAACCCCCATGATAGTTCTAATTTTTTCTTTCTACCACACCATTCTGTTCAGGATCATATGGTACAATGGTCTCTTTCTTGATACCGGCTTCTCTGTAAAAATCAATGAATTCCTCTTAAATGAATTCTCCTCCATTATCTGATCTGAAGACTTTGATTTTCTTTCCATTTTGGTTTTCAATCAATGCTTTGAAATTTTTAAACATATCAAAGGCTTCATCTTTGTGCTTTTGAAAGTATATCCAAGTTTTTCTAGAGAAATCATCCATAAAGGTGATATAATACAAATATCCACCTATGGATGTCACTGGCATAGATCCACACAAATCTGAATGAATTAGCTGCAAGATGTCATGAGTTTTGGTTCTGCTAGAGGGAAAAGGCCCTCTCGTTTTCTTTCCACTTTCACAACCAAGGCAAACACCATCATGTTTTGATTGGATTTCTAGCATTCCAGAAACCATCTTCTTTACTTTGGGCAATGCCTTAAAATAAAGATGAGCAAATCTACGGTCCCATAACTAGATTTGATTGAAATTGCATTCTTGAGCCATAGCTTTAATAGGTCTCCCACTGACCTTGTAAAGCCCTTTGACTCTCAATCCGAGTAAAAGCATTTTTCATGTTTTTTTTTTCTCTAGCAAGGTTAACACCTTTCCTTTTATAAAAGCCACCTTCATTATTTTATCTTCTAGAGCAGATATATATCCAAGATTTTTCTTTAGACCGAGTACATATAAAACATCTTGAAGGTAAATAGTTTCTCCAAGATTCAAATGAAAAGAAACTGAACCAAACCCTTTTACAAGGTATGTGGTGTTATCTCCAAGTATAATGTTTAAACCAATCTCCCTCTCAACCAAATTAGAGAGGACTTCTTTATAACCAAAGAAGTGCCTAGAGGCACCACTATCCACTAACCAATTATCTAAAGAATCTGGAGGAGAAGCACTAGACAAAGCTTAAATTAAAAAGTACTCAGACTGAGAAGCAACAGCATTATTTTCATACCTTATATTTTTGTATATCTTTTGAAGATGAGCCTCTTGATCACGATCACTGTGATCATTGCCTCTTCCTTCATATCTTCTTCCTCCATAATTCCTCCTTTTTCGATCACGAGACTGATTATTGTAGTTGCTGCTACTCCTTTGATTATAAGAGGATCTTCTTTCTAGACAATCTCGAGCATAGTGCCCATGCTTGTGACAGTTAAAGCATTCAACATTCCTCATGCTCTTCTTGAAAAACGTGGGTTTGGACTCTAAACATGCCAACAATCTTGTCATACATTTCCTTAGATGTCTTCAGTTTACAGGTAAGAAGATGATCTTTCAAAGAATCAATAATAATTTTGCGCCTTTGATCTCACCTTTCTTGTATCTTTCTTTAGTAGCAACAGGGGCATTTTCAGGAGGCTGGGGTACACCTCCATGGACATACTCTAGGACATCTTCTCCATCCTAGTTGGTGTCCAGCCTGAATTTCCAAGCAGCATAATTTGAAGCCCCTTGTCAATTTCTCATTGTCCTTGAAGAAGGATGTAGCCATCTGAACTGATAAACTGTTGTATTTTGAGCAGCAAATAAGATCTTTCGGCAGATAATTGCCTTCAACTTATTGTTCTTGAGCTTATCTTCACAAATCACCACAGATTTGATACCATGTTAAATTTTGCAATTTTGAAATTAAATATCTTAGATCTTCAATCTTTAAGTGCAAACAGTAATCAATAACCATATAGAAGAAAGTCAATGAACAGTAAGACAACAGATTTGGTCCAAGACCAGGGAGAAACCCCACTGTGGGGGAAAACCCTTTAAGAATATTCTTCTATTAGATCTTCATCAAATGTTCAACAAAGATACATAAGCAGAGTATAAAACCCTTTTCTCAATGATAGCAACATTACCCCTTTTCGTACTAGGACAGATCTTCTGAAGTGTGAGATATGATCACAAATGTAGAATAACAGATCCTTCAATCCTTCAACAAAGATTACAAGTGCAAATAGGAGATCTACAATAGGTCTACCAACAAATGACACATAAGCCTTCACAATAAGACGATTTGACCACAAATAATAAGTAAATATGCTCCAGGTGGGAGAGGATGAGACTTGTAATATGAGATCTGCAAAAACCGATACAAGGGAGATCTGCCACCAATGATAATACAAGATAGAGATCTTGCCAATAATATGAAATTTGCCAAACAATAATGCAAGAAAGAAATCTCCAGAAATGCGAGAGAGAAATCTCCACTAGATCTACCAATGATGAAACGAATAACAGGCTTCCAATAAATCTGCTAACAGTGAGAGATAAAATACTAATGCAAGGGCTTTATCACCAATGCGAAAGAGATCACCAATGATGACAAGAGATCTACCATTGATAATCAGAGATCTGCCACTGATAATCAGAGATCTACCAATGATGATAAGAGATCTGCAACTGATAATCAGAGATCTACCACTGATAATCAAAGATCTTCCACTAATAATAAGAGATCTGCCAATAATTATAAGGGATCTACCAGTGCTAATAAGAGATCTGTCAATGATGATAAGAGACTTGCCACAAATAATCAGAGATCTGCAAATCTGCAATAGATCTGCTAAAAATAAGAGAGATAAACTACTGATGCGAGGGATTTATCACCAATGCAAGAGGTAGATCACCAAAGCAAGAGAGACAACTCAATGATTTGCAAATGAGGGCTTCTCTTCAATATATAGGAATCTTTGAGACAAAATCCCAAACTCGAGTTAGATTTTTGGAAGCTCCTAGCGTGATTCATTTTTGCACTTATAAAAATAATTTGCACTTGAGAAATAATTCGTTTCAAGGTGAAAGGGTTTAACTCGTAGAGCATTTTCCTAGGGAAATTTCTCCCTTAGTTGCACAAAAATCAACAGTGGAACCTACCAGTTCAACTAGTTTGGAGGCAAAATCAATCTGAATTAGTGCTCTGGACCATTTTAGGTCAATTTGGTACCAAATTGACAAGTTCTATACAGTGTTGCACCGTGTAGCTAGGGATAAACCTAATTTTAAAAACAACAAATTAACTTATTTGCAAGCATAATATCTTACCCTAGATCCCTACTAATGTTATTTAAATAGACCCTTCCCCCTCCATTGCACTCACCTTAATAACTAATGGTAATATTAAATTGTTAAAGTTTACTTGAATTTTTAACGTTATCATTAATTGTTTCAAGATGTTTTAGACTCGTTCCAACCTCATTGGATTTCATATGGAGAAAGTAGAATTTTCGATCCCATTCAAAATTCAACAGACTTGCCCACAAGGCATAGAATAGACGGTGATGGGGTGTACTGTTAGAGCACTCCATGACGTGAAGGTCACTGGTTCGAAACTCCGTGGGCAAAAATCCAACTATGTTAAAGGTTGTTGTGGCCCAGGCCAAGTGTGATCCCTGGGTGATTTTGACGGCTTATATGCCCCTAGGTCGCAGTTTCTCAAGCCAAAGGTTAAGCATACAGTCATCTCATAACTCACACAACTTGGCAAAAAAAAAAATCAACAGACTTAACAATTTTCATGGTTTCAAGATTGGCAGGATTGCAATGTTTCCATGGGATTCTATCATATATAAGGGTATGGAACTAGCATTTTATAAATAGCACTAACCCCTCTATGTACCTTGATGATGGTGGCATTGATTGTTGAATTCCTTTGTCATGACCCTAGTAAAAGCATACCCTTCACTCAAGCAAAATCACTCATTCGACAGGTTAAGTTTTTCTATGTTATTTTAATGCTTAGAGGGTGATATTAATAATGAGGATACCAATATAAGCAGGTTTTTTATGTTGTGTTGTTATTTGTTGTAGCATGATTTTCTTTGGGCTCTAGAGGCCATCTTTGTTGATGTATTTTTTATTCATAGATCAATTGAACTCATGGTTATTTTGATTATATGCATCCTTACTTGCTATATACACTAGAAACTTGCATATTTGTGTATAATGGTTGGATTCATATGGATGCATGTGAATATATATGTTTTTTTCACAAAATTTGAATAATTTATGTATTTTTGGTTGACTGGTTTTTTGGTCTTGTTTTTTCAGATTCCGATCCAGTTCACAATTTTGGGGTCAACCAATTCGATGATGGTCCTGGTTCTAAAAACATTAGTCCCTAGCTCCACCAATTAAGTACCCACCACTCCTCCCCAGTAGGCACCTCCACTAATCAAACAACCAACTCCCCCATTATGTGCACCCAATGGGTTAGTCAACATGACAAAAGGAGTAACAACCTCCTATGTCAGGGCACCATGCCAACACACAAACCAAGGTCAAACATCCACCCAAAATATGCCATCCTTATGTCAATGAAGTATTGCCAAGGGGCTATGAGACATAGCACTCTCCTAGCAAGGTGAAAACATTTTTGGAGTAACCCCAAAAGCCAACAATTAGGCACGCTTATGGATGCAAAGTCTAGTCACAAAAGCACCAGCATAATCCGAACCAAAAAAACACTACAACCAGCAATGTAATTGAGTAAGGGAGATTCACAGCCACTTTGATACCATACCATGCAGAAATTAACAAGAGAATGAGGATTGAATGGAAGCAACAGAAAACCCTGATTCTGCAAGAAAATGAATGCTAAACCAGCACTAAGAGAGCAACTCTAGAGAGAGAAGTTACCCAAGAATAATTGCACTAGAGCGAGAGAAAATAGCCAAGTACAAGATCTCTTTCAGAAAGAATATGCAAAATCACTTTTAGAAAGAATCAAAGAATGATCTCCTGATATGAATAATACAAAATAAGAGTTGGTGTATATATACATAAATCATGTAGTAAGGCGCTTTTTCCAAGAGGGGTTATGGGCCTACGTTGACTACGCCAGCATCAACCAAACCCAAAGATAATAATGAGATCAGTCTTAGCCAAAAGTGAAGCTTACATCACTTCTTCTTGGGAAATAATGTCACTAGTAAATATGATTTTAATCTTCATCCTTTGGTATATTTCACTCATTAATTATTTTCTCTATGCCTCGATATTATAAGTAAAGAACATAGAAAATTCCTTTTTGGTTAAACTGAGACTTAAATTTTTCCATGGTGGCCTCTGTCTGATTGATTAAGCTCATCGCAGGCATTGCCCTTGGTCGGTACCCTGGATGCTATAATAATCCGATTGTCTCTGTTGAGATTTTAATGTTCGCGAACCTAATGAAAATGAGTGGAATTCCCCAATTGGGAAAACCATGATGCCGTTTGAGCAATTGTCAATTGATGAGTAAAGTTCTCTGAGCACACGCCTTTCGCCTTTCGTGACTTGACCGTTCTAGTACTCGTTTGTTAGGCTCCCTACTAACAAGGGTAAACGTCAAGAGCTTCAAGAGGTGCTTTCCCAATCAGCGGTCAAGAGTTCAACCTAGAACCAAACCACTTGCAGAGCACAACAGCATTAATGCCCTAATATCATGGGTGTGAATTAACGAAACTCACGGCCTCATAAACTCAATCATAATGGAGTGACCAATGAAATTCTTTTTAGCCCAACCACCAAACAAATTTAAGAGACCAAGTATAGGCAGAACAGCCAAATCTAAGAAAATGCCCAAAACTCTAGTTTGTTTTTATTTATAACCCAAAACACCACTACAGATATCAGAGATGCCCAGAACAGTAGATATATGCTAAATCAAAAGATGTGAGAACTACCTTGAATCCAGCAAAAGAAGAGCAAGCAATCCTAGAGGTGTTTGCTGCTGCAAGCCTAGCATTGGTCACCTGAGGGAGATGCAAAACGTAAGTGGATAAAGCCATCTTCTATTCTGTTTTTCCGTGTCCAGAGAGAAAATGATGATCTAAATGTTAATCCTTTCCCATGGAAATAAGGTAACATGAAAACTCGTGGTTACTTTTTCAACAGCACTATCATTCATATATACAGAGAACGATATTGCTTCATCTAATCCATCATTTAACGCAGTATATTAATGGTTTATGTAGGTTAATCATTTTCCAGTAAGCACATATGATTAAGGTGATTTCTCTCCGGCCCTTTCATCTGCAATCAAGCCCTATTTATTTATTTGTTTTTGTTTTATTTTTTAAATATTTATCCTTGTTAATATTTTTTTAATTCTTTATCATTGTGAGTACATTTTTTTAATTCTTTATCATTGTGAGTCCATGTTCAGGTGTTTTTTCTTTTTAATTAAAACCTTTGGACGAAAGAATTCGGGGAATCTAAATTAAAAGCATTTTTCGTTTTTCCTTTCGTTTTTCTCTTTTCATTGAAATAATACCAAGGGTATCATTTCTATTTTTATTTAAAAACTAAAGAATAATAATAAAAAAATGGAAAGAGATATTATTATAATTTATAGGATTTTGTGTCGAGTTTGGTTTTTCGGTCGGTTAAATAGCCAGGGAGTCGGGGAGAACGCTGGTGAAGCTATCGCGGCCCGCCTTTGGACCTACCAGGTGAGCTCTTCTGTCTGTTCTTGCGCCACTTGCCATGCTCTCGCGCAGAGCCTCATGCACTGCATGATCCTCGTAATGACGCCACGTTTTTTCCGTCTATTCTCCTCCAAGTTTTTCCCATAAATCATTGCTTACCCGACTGTTCTCAGTTTCCCTCATTAACCCGTTCTCATGCTACTTGCCATGGCCTCTCGCGGAGCCTCATGCTCTGCATGATCTTCGTTATACCGCCACATTTTCTCTCGTTTGTTTTCTTCCAAGTATAAAACAATGCTTACCTGACTGTCCACAGTTTCCCTCATCATCTTGGATAACCAAAGGCACAGGGCTCTCCCTGTGCCTTCCTCTGACCCTTAATCTTTTCTCCCATGGCTGTGCTACTACTGGTTGTTATCCGGGCTCAATGATGCGACACGACGCTTTCTCTCCGACTCAGGTGAGTTGTTATCTAACTCCAAACGTTTCGGTTTTCAATGTCATTTAGTCTCCTACTGGTTATTTTGGGTCTTTCTTGGTCTTAGTGAACGTTTAAGCAAAGAATGGTCTTCTTTAGCTAGCATATGGTTAAGGTATTCGACGCACTCTCTCGGGAATGGTATATGGTAGCTTTTTCTGCTTGAGGTCAACATTTTTTAAAGGTGCAAGGCCATCTTATTATATGATTTTTCATCTTCGCCATCTTGATTAAGGAACTTGGAAGATTGTGGAAGGCCTTTTAGGTGGTGCACTTACGGGTTTTCTGTTATGTTTGCCAGTCCTCTCCTTCTGTTTAATTTGGCTCCCCGTCTTACTCACTTCCCCTGTATCTTTCCTGGTTTTTCGGTTTGAACTAGAGTGTTTCTCAGGCATTTCCCGGACAGTTTGTTTTGAATTTTCCGGCGGGAGGCCTAATCCTCGATCTCTGAAGCTCGATTTCACCAGTCTCTTACTCTAGCTTTTCCCTTCCGGCTGCATCTTTTTTCGTAAGGTCTTTTCTGGTGATTTTCCTGTACGTGGGGATCCTATGTAATCTTCCCGTTCTTTTTTTAGTACAGAACTCTCCTATGCCTCATTATCGTATCCTTGACTCAGAGCGTATCTCTCTTGAGCATCCGATCCTGTAATGGCTCCCTCTCTTCTGTCACCTCGTTCTCTCCATCTTGGGTTCTGGTGATCCCGGCTTTTACTATCTTCCTCTTCCTGGGGTCTTTCTTTTTTTTCCCTTTTTCCATGTCAGAAGGGGTCGTATCACCTGACACCCAAGCTCTAACCGATGCGACTATTGAAGCAGAAAAGGAGTATGACGCCTCTCCAGGTTGGCGTGCCACGGTGGAGGATATGCTCCCGTCTGGATTCAATGCTCAATCTCCTTATGATACCGAGGACAGCTCCCCACGGTGTTCGAAACTGCCTCCCTTCTCCAAAGGTGGCTCTCATGCTTCTACTGAACTTTTCAACCACCGTTGCGTAAAATGTGGTCCTCCCCTTAAGGCGGTATCGATCAGCAGCGCTGCTCTCACGGAGCGCATTGACAGTCTTAAAAAATATGCCCTCGTCGGGAAGTGGCATTTCCCGCATATGAAGGATCCGGACATGCGGACATGGTTATCGAATAAGTGGACCCCTATTCTTGGGTATTCCCCCATCATCTCTCGCCTGATGAGGGACTGGTATTCGTTCCACTTTCTCAAAGAGGAGGACTTGGAATCCATTCTCAAGAAGCCTTGGGTGGCTGGCAGAAGCTTCCTTTTTTTGTCCAAATGGTACATCGGGTTTGACCCTACAAAGAACACTCCTTCCAACTGTATGATCTGGGCAAAGCTGCCCAATTTGCCTCTGGAATTTTGGTCAGCAGAGACCCTATCGGTCCTGGGAAACTCGATTGGAAAATTTTTATATGTTGACCCCTGGTGCAAGGGGGAGCGGGACAAAAGGGTGGCATGGCTTCTCATCGAGAAACCATTCAAGGGGGTATATCCTGAGTACATTGACATCATCTCTGATGGAAGACTGGTTCGGTAGCGTATCGATTTTTGGGGCATTCCTTTCCGATGCTCCAGATGCCACCGGACAGGACACCTTATCAAGGACTGTAAATATCGCCCTGGCAGGAGGACTATGCACTCTCATCTTCGCCTCCGTCCGAGGGAAGCCTCGCCTCTTTCGGGAGGCTCCAATCTTCATGCTGAAGCGCCTCCAAAGGGAGATGTCCCTTTTCAAGTCTCTCCTTCCCGTCCTATCGCTTCTCCACTTTCCCGTCCTTCTCATGAACCTCTCTCGAACTCTCCTGTCCCCTCTCCCCCCGAAATGTCCAATCGGGATTTCACTGTTGGAACTCACACCATTACCATTGAATCTTCATCTTCTTCTCCAGTTCGGCCGTCTCCTGTTCCGCCTCAGGTTCCGAAGAAGGGAAAGGAACCGACGGCTGCTCCTTCCCCCTGTTATTCCCCGTTTGAGTCGACTAAAAACTTCCTGGAGAGCGATTTAGACTTACTCATCCAACGGTGTCCCCTTGATTTCGAACCTCTTACCATACATAAGCCCCCCGTACCTCTTCAACCTTCTATCAGTCCATCCTCGGCTTCCAATATCACTGTTTGAAAGAAAAAGAAGGGCGACAGTCGGCACTTCCAGGGAAGGACGAATGCCCCAGATCTGGGCATTACAAATCTGTCTCTGACAGAGGTTCCTATCATGGAATCAGATGTCTCACAGCCTCTTAGAGCGCGGTTGGCTGGTGATCAATCTAGATGACCTTCCTCATCTCCCTTAATGTTCGGGGTCTGGGCGTCCCCCACAAATTTCGGGAGCTAAAAAAAAATTTCTCCCAGGCACGTCCAAAAATCATTTTCTTGCAAGAAACTATGCACTCGAGCGGGGTGACCATTGCATACTTTAGAAAAATGTTTCCCTCCTGGTTTATGGTGGCCATTGGGGCATCCGGGATGTCGGGCGGTATGGCTGTTTTATGGGATCCCATGTGGATCAAGGCTAGAGCTTACAAATGCTGTGCGGGTATCATGCTTTCTGCAATGGTACGTGGTCACGTTAATTTATTAAATTTTCTTAATATTTATGGCCCGTGCAGGGACAGGGCTCCTTTCTGGGACAGGCTGTTCTCGTCTGACATTTTAGAGATAGAATCTTTGTTGATCGCTGGGGATCTGAACTTCACTCTCAGTCCAGAGGAATGCTGGGGTACAGGAAGGAAAAAGGATCCACTTTCGGATAGGATCAGAATGGCGCTATTAGACAAGAACCTTATAGACATTTGTCCTGATAACACGGGGCCGACATGGGAAAATGGCAGGAACGGTAATGCCTTCATAGCTAAGAGAATTGACCGCTTTCTCATAAAAGCTAATATCATTGATACCTGGGGCCTGCCTTTTTTTACCATTGCCAATGTTCATCTGTCTTACCACAAGCCCATTATGCTCGATTGGAGGGCCCATTAGCTTAAAAAGGATTATTATTTCAAATTCAACAGGATTCTCTTAGATGACAGCTCATTCAATGAAGAAATTTCCAAGAGATGGGGGGTTTTGGTTGGCTCAGATGACGTAGGATGCAAATCTTTCGGTGGGAAGATATCGCGCCTCAAAGATTTTACAAAGGATTGGCAGCTACAAAAGACAAATCGCGACAGAAAGGAGCTTTCCAACATTCAAAAGGCGCTGGACGCCATATCTTCGACCTCCCCTCATCTTATGTCTTTTGAAAAAAGGATTTCCATAAGGAATATGGAGAAAAAAAGGAACCATCTCCTCTACTTGGAAGAAGTTACATGGCGACTTAAAAGCAGGGCGCTGTGGTTAAAGGACGGCGACCGTAACACAAAGTTCTTTCAAAACTTCGCAAATGCAAGGAAAGGGAAGAACGCTATATGGAAGGTAGATGACGGGAGAGGCGGGTTTCTTTTCTCTCAAGGTGACATTTCAAATGAAGCCAGCAGAGTATTTAAAGAACAATATAAAAGGGTACAAACTAATGCAACTGATATGATATGGGCTGCCGAACATTTGCCTGTCATGTTCGATGCCTCCTCTTATGAAAATTTTTTCAAACCTGTAACTGAAGAGGAGCTCCTTGCTGCTATGCGGGCTTCAAAAAAGGATAAAAGTCCAGGGCCTGATGGCTGGCCCATTGAATTTTTTCTTCATTTTTATGAGCTGTTCAAATCTGACTTGTTGAACATGGTGGAGGCTTCTCGAATGACCGGAACTGTACCTTCTGCCCTATCATCTACTCTCATCGCTCTCATCCCCAAGAAATCAGCCTCCTCGTCTCTCCAGGATTATAGAACGATTGCGCTCTGTAATTCTTTGTTCAAAATCATCACGAAAATCATCGCGGAGAGGCTCAAGCCGGTTTTCAATCGCTATATAACTAGGGACCAGCATGCTTTCTTAAAGGAAAGAAACATATGGGATGCAGTGGCGATAACACAAGAATGCTTATACTCTCTCCGGACAAAAAATACAAAGGCTGCCATTCTCAAAGTTGATTTAAAAAAGACATATGATTGTGTTGACTGGGGCTTCCTTAGGATTATTCTAGCCAAAATTGGATTGCGCAGGAATGGTATCGAATGGATCATGGCATGCGTGGAAAACATTAATTTCTCGGTCATCATCAACGGATCTCCCTCCCCTTTCTTCAAAGCTGAACGTGGTCTCCGACAGGGTTGTCCCCTTTCTCCGTTGCTGTTCATCCTCGTCATGAACACTCTCAGTATTCAATTCAACAGAGCTGAAGCCGGGTCCTGCTTTAGACCGATTAAGATGGCTAAAGATTTTTTCTTGTCACATAACTTATTTGTGGACGATATTCTGGTTTTTGCAATGCTCCACAAAGCATCCTGGCAATGCCTCTTCAACATATTCGACAGGTTTCAATCTGCTTCAGGAATATGCATTAACAAGGAAAAATCAAAATTATTTTATAATGATTCTGAGGCGGAAACAGCAAACTGGATTGCAGCGCTTTTTGGCATTGAGGCTAAGTCTATTGACTGTGGCATGAATTATCTTGGGTTCAATCTCAAACCAAAGGGGTACAAGATGGGGGACTGGACCTGGCTGCTTGACCGATTTTATAATAGAATTTCCGAGTGGGAGTATAGGCTCCTTTCTTTAGCAGGGAGACTGGTTTTGATACAGTCTGTATTATCACAGATGGCCACTTATTGGGCACATTTATTTTTTATCCCAGCGCCTATCATCAGAAAAATGAACTCTTATGCAACTAATTTCTTATGGGGAGGTAAGTCTTATCAGTCCAAATACCATCTGGTTAAGATGGAGTCCATTTCGATACCCAAACAATCGGGCGGTTGGGGCCTTCTGGATTTGAGAAGGATGGGCAACGCGCTGTTAGTTAAATCATACATCCGTGGCATTTATGGCACCGGCCCATGGAGCATTTTCATCAAGCGGAAATATCTACAAGGGAAATGCAATGAATTTTGGTACAGAAGGAATGAAATGGGCACCAAGCACGGCTCTGCCATCTGGTCCAGCTTTTGTAAAAATAAATCCTTCATTTTGTCAAATTTTCGATGGAAGATATTCACAGGTACTAACGCTTTCATCGGTCGTGATATCATCGTGGACGGCCTCAACGAGCACTTCCAGTCGGCACTGACTATGCATTTTCACCACAGTGGTATCTTCACTTGGGAAAGGCTTATTGGTTCATGGAACAATGCAATGCCAGTTTGGCTTGAGGCTGTAGATCTACACCTGCCTGCGCATCTTTGCCCCCTGTGGGAATCTGTTCGATCCTCCCTATCTGTCTTACCAATCCACAGGGGGAACAAAAGGACTTCTTAACTTGGAAACTGCATCAGGCTCCTCTTCCAGTAAAAGTCAGGGACATATATGTAACTCTCACACAGCTTTCAGCTCTGCCAACTTATCCGATTTACCCTCCTTCACTTTGGAAAACAATTTGCCCAACAAAGATGATTCTTCTCTCTTGGCTTATCTTCTGGAACAGGAACCTCAAATGGGATGTTTTACAGAGAAAGGGATGGTTTGGGCCTGGACGATGTGCTTTCTGCAGGGAGGCCGAGGAAACGAATTTACATATGTTCTTTCAGTGCCAATGGACCCAACAAATCTGGTTAGACTTGTCACTTAACATTGATCTCCCTTTTACTGTTTTTTCTACTGTACAGGAGGGCATGAAATGGTGGAGCTCACAAACAGTCAAGCGACGCTCTGCTTTCCTCACGGTATGCTGGTACATTTGGGATTGGAGGAACGCAGCCATTTTTTCCAACACACGGCGGCCTGTTGTTAACCTTATGCAAAAAGCCAAGGATTCCATGATCATCTCGGGGATATTGGATCCTCTGTCTATGTGAAACAATTGCGCACAGGCAACTTTCCTTATCTCTTATGAAACATACTGTCATCTGGGATATATATAACAAAAAATCTGTACATGAGATCTCCTTTCAGCTTACAGTCATACATTCTCATCTTCTTTCCATATCCATGCATGCGCCCAGTTTGAGTCTTTAATTATCTGTAGAGGCGACTGTGCCTTGGGTCATAAGCCTGTTACGCTATCGGTTTAACATATAAATCGGAAATATGTAATGATTTGCTGCAGCATATTAATATATGATTTTTCTACTGAAAAAAATAAAACAAATATATAATAAATATAATATAAATAATATTATATATATATAATATATATTATATATTATATAGAATTTATAGGATTTTGGATAAAAGGTAATTGGGTGTTTTGTTAAAATACTTGTTGATGTGAAGTTATTGGTTCAATTCCCAACCCGGATTAAATAATAATCAATTTTTTCCTTTATCAAATAAGAAAAAAAAAATTGAATTACATAATATGAGTTATTTAAATTTGTGATGGGTGGTATAGTTAGTTGAAGTGCCCCCACTAAGTTTTTGGCTCTCTTTCACAGATGTGGATTCAATTTCTCTTAAGTTTATCAAGATCAAGTACCTTGTGTTGAGTAGACTAGGTTATAATATATATCTAAATAGAAAATTTAAAAGGTTAAAAACTGCATTATATAAATATAAATTCTTTAAATTATTAATTATATCTAAATAACATGATTTCTTTAATTATAATGTATAGTAATAGATGTGGATTCAATTTCTCTTAAGTTACAAGATCAAGTTCATTAGGCTTATAATATATAATCTATAGAAGAATTTTAAATGTAAAATTGTATTATAATAATATAAATTCTTTAATTGTTAATGTCTATCTAAATAACATGTTTTTTAATTATTGATATATAGTAAATATATGTGAAGAAGAATAGTTTGAGCAGTTAATTTAATTGCATATTGTTCTTTAATTATTGATATATAGTAAATATATGTGAAGAAGAATAGTTTGAGAGGTTAATTTAATTGCATATTGTTCTTCCATTTAATATTGGGATTGACCTTACCCGGATGCGGGTGAATTGAATGCAAATTAATGGAGTTTATTAAGTTTGCAAGGGCGTGGTCCTGCCAAATGCGGTATTGTGCAGTTTTCCAGGCTCCCAACTGGCTTTCGTCGGCTCACCCCTGGCTAGATTCGGCTCACTTAAGGCAAGACCAATCCCACCTGAAATTAGCATTAAAGACTCACTCTGTCCGAAGCAAGGTAAATGTTGGATCAATCATGGCCCTTTCAGCTCTCTATCTCTGTATTTATTCCTCGTCCTCTCGCCTCTGCTTGTCCTCTGTCGCTCTTCTCTGCAGCAAGACGGTTCATGCTTCCAATGAGTCGCTCTCGGTGGCTCTTGCTGCTATGACTGTGCCCCCCTTTCTCCAGTCTCAAGCCAGCTTATCGTTTATCTTTGGAATCCTCTTGGTCCTGTCTCATCTCCCCTCCAAAGCTTCCTGTGATTCTACGTCCTCCCTCTGCGGACTCATCATGGTTCGTCATAGAATGCGTAGCCGTTATGGTGGAAGCCGAGGAGGGCGGGGGCGCTCTCAGAGGGCTCAATTTGTCGATCAAAATTCAGCCCCTTCTTCTCTGCCCTTATCTCAGTCAAATATGCCTCCTCTCATCCCTTCCTGTAGGGCCTTCTCACACAACACGTTTCAGTCCACCCACTTCAGGTTCCAAAGCAACCTTAACAGGCCCATTATCTCGGCCAATGTCACGGTAATTTTCATTGAAGAAGAGGCTCCGCCTCTGGTTACAGACCGCCCTCCAGTCGAGCTCTCTCAGGGTAGTCATGGCAAAGGGGACAGCCAAGATGATGTGCAGAATTTGGCAGCTAAAGATAAGTTGGATGAGCGTGGTAAGCAGCATGGCAAGGTGGGTGGCCCTGACGATTCTCAGCCGCCAGGTGACAGCTCGCATGGCACTTATGTCTCGTCGGCCACGGCTGGCTGTTCCAGTGACACTCGTCCCTCGTCGACTCCTCCCGGCGGCAATGGTGTTGGTGACATTGCTAGAGATGAAGGGACATGGTATGGCAATGCCTACCCAGTGGTTGAGGAGCCTCCGAACCTGGGCATGGAAATGTAACGCCACTTGGCATTTTCGTATCTCTTATGGTTCCTTTTGGTTACGCTTAAGCGACTTTTGGGATGGCGGTTCAGATTCCCTCTCAGAAGACTAGAATGTGGTCCTTTTTCTGCGAAGTGGCAGCTTGTAGCTCTTATGTGGATTTGGTCTGTTCTCCGTTTTTATGCTCCTCATCTTGACAACTTTAGACTTCTATGATCTAATCGTGGTTTTTGCTTCCAATGTATGACTTCTTGCTTCTGTTTCTAGTCCTCCCATGCTTGGGATGGTTTGTTGTGTTGTCTGCTCTCAGATGCCTATGCTTGAAGCTACAACTTGTAATATTATTTTGATTTTCCTTTCATAGAAATAGCCTTTACTGAAGAAAAAAAGAAAAAAAAAATAATATATATATATATATATTGGGATTGACCTTGGCATAAGCTCAGCCGAGCTCAAAAAAAATAATTTATATATGTTGTTGAGAAATGTTTTATAAATTCAATTCACTTAATAAAATATACTAAATTATATCAATAAAATTATTGAAGATATTATTTATTAGTATGAAAAATGTCATATATATATATATATATACACACACACACACATTAAACTATGTAATAAAGTTGTATTGTTTAGCCTAAGAAATGGAAGCAAATTAGTATTGATCCATTTTAACCACGGATCTTACAAGAGTCGAGAGGGATCAAATCTCTTGAGGTGCAAACTTTTTTATAGTGCAAAACTTAAAATAATTGCACCTTCAAAGATTGCATCCCTCTAGGGACTTTATAGATGATGATTAAGACGAATCTCTCTCTCTCTCTCTCTCTCTCTTCTCTCTCTCTCTTATATAATATATATATATATATTATATATATATATAATTTCATTTTTAAATTGCATTTTGAATGCATTAATAGATTCAAACCCTTGAAAATTCCTTGAATACATGGAATAATTAAACATGCAATTCCAACAAATATTTGTTCCATTCAAAATTAACCCTTAATAAAAGGGTCAAAATGTAAAATAATGATACTTGAAATGCTATAACAATAAAAATTTAATCTTTTAATTACTTTGTATAATATATAGACACTATTATCCGCCCCAAGGGTTGCCTTAGTTGGTCAAGTTCTCGTTGCTAAGTATCTCGCCAATTGGGAGGTCACTGGGTCAAATCTCCTTAACACCCTTGGGGTTAGGCCTTGCTTGTTTGGCTAGTGGGTAACCTTGCCTAAGATACATAAATTCCTTACATTAATGGAAGGTTGTTATAAGTGGAAAGTAGATAGAAATTGGATGATAAGAATGATCAATTGGGATTTGTTTGCTCATCCAAAAGTTATAAAATTCAATATTGCAGTCTCAAATGATGAAAAGAGACTTCTAATAGAACAATGGCAAAATTGTATGCAAGAAGAAGATTGTTGGATCTCCTTCTATGAATAGAAAAAGAAAAAGGATATTCAAAGCATTCAAATGGTGGAAGGATAAAAAACCAAAAAAAATGGAAACAAAAGTTTACAGTCTGAGACACAAATGGAAAAGTCTAGATGGTAGCAAGATTGAATCAAGACCCACATTTCCTCCCTTAAAAGAGATTGTCCTAGAAGAAGAAAATAAGCAATTATGAGCCATTCCCCTAGTCCTAAAAGAGGACCAGGCATTAACTAATACCGAGGGTATACTACAAACTATTAGTGAGCAGATTAACTAGACAAACATTTGCCTCAAAGGAATGGAAGTACATGTTTTTGTAACAAATGATTATGCCCGAAAAAGGCATATAGATGTTTTACAAACATCAATGAATTCTATAGTTTCTTCATTAAATGACTTCAATTATTCTATTTCTGGAATCAAGGAGAAAACAAAAGAGATAAAAATGGTAACTTCATGAATAGACCAAAAGAATAAAACCAACAATGAAGAAATAACAGACAAATTGAGTATGGCATTCCAAGCCATGGGGAAAACTCTTGAAGAAATTGACGCAAAAACTGAAGTTATCCAACAAAGTATCCCCATTAAGAAAAAATAAATAAATATCCCTATTCCTTACCTTTTCAGTCATCCAGTTACCAATATTACTACTATTGCTAAAAAAGGCACAAAAATATTTCTCGTCCTTTTCCCTAAAGAACAGTTTGAAAAGGTACCTTCCTCGCAACCTTCAAGAGAAGTCCTCCACAAGGAAGAAAAAGAGAGAGAACACACACTTGTAACACAAACTTGTGTTCTCCCAGCCAAAGAACCGTTGCCTTCGAATCTGGCCATACCACTTGCCCCTGATCTTTATGGGAAAGGAAAACTACCATATATTGAATTTTGTTGAAGATTGGTATCCGAAATGGAATATTAATGGTCGATTTATTGGCCAAATAAAGAAGGTTTTGGACAAAATGTTTGATTCTTATAAGATTATGTGCATGAAAGGAAAAAAAAAACATAAATAGAAGCATGCAAATGTATAATACAATGTTTTACAAGAACACTATTTAGATGGTAGGAAAGTGAATCTTCTTCAACTTTAATAGACAAAATGGAGAAATAAACTTTAAAAGATGATACTGTGGATGTCATCCACCATGAAAATGGTGATTCTGTGAGCAATATGATAGGATTTGTGATCTGAAATTGATCTAAGACAAACAATTAAGGTATTATAGACTCATGTGCGTGGATGTGCCTGTTAGCACTTGAGATTTCACCTAGGCCGAGATAGACAAACCTCAAAGCTACATCAAACCATTTCACCTCGTAGCTAGCCCTACGAGGTATGAGAAGGCTCTCTCGGGTCAAACTCAGTGAATTTTTCAATAGGATGAGTTGACCAATTAGAAACACTGATTTTAGGCTAGTAAACTGATAAGGAGGGTTGATTTAAAGTTTTTGGGGTTTTTGGTGGCAATTGGAGGGAGTGCAATTCAGGGTGCAGGGATTGAGCTCAGTTTTTGCAGGGGGGTCTTTGGGGCAAGGTAGGAGTTTGTGCTAATGCCTTTAGCTGAGATGGATGATCAAGGAGGAAAGAAGAGAAGCTAAAGAGGGCAAACAATGACTTTGAATCCTCTCTAGACAGTGGAAAACATAAATATTAAACAAAATTGAAAGCTGAGCATGGCATGCATGAATTCAAACTTTATCACTTCTTTTGTTTAATTAGCAGCAATAGAATAAGAGATGGAACACATAAACACACTTACAATGACAAGTAGGAAACACACCATCAGCACAATAATCCACAAGAATCCACAATGATGTCTGCAAAACCCTGGCCTTCCTTTTCCTCAAATTGCAGAGATACAAGTCAAAAAATACAATAGAGCTTCTCCCTCTAGAGTCCAACCATGAAAATGAGAAAGAGAGAGCATAATATAGACCATCTAACTCCTTTCCCCACCTCTAGGGGTCGAGCTGAGCTTCTTAGGAGCTGTTTTAACTAATTCTAAATTAATCACTAGATAATAGGCAGTCACAACAACTTGCCTCTAAAACTTAGGAAACCTATCCATGCATTAAATATTTACCATTTACATCAAGGAAACTTCTAGAAGTGTTCAAGGAGAGTAAAGTAAAAGTATCTAAGTGCCATGAAAATTACACAAAAATCCATCATTTACATGCCTCAAAAGTCAACCAAGGTGAAAACAGTGTTTTGCTGGCCGAACTGGTCAAAACAGGCAAATTTCCCTGAGTGGTCGCGCCACTGACTTTGACTGGTCGCGCGCATTGATAGCTCTATTTGAGGGCCTTCCCGGTGTCCAAATCAGGTGCAAGATAGCTCATTGGAAAGGTCTGTGAGTCTACTTTCCAACCCCATTGGAATTTCTGAATTTGGAGTTGATTTGACCCCTCAAAAGTCATTTCTCCGAAGGCAGCTTTCTGCAACTCAAAAAAGGGGCAGAAAGTCAAAATTTGCATGTATTTTGAGCTTTTGGAAGCCCAAATCTTCATAAAATCTGAAACCCATCCATAGGCAAGTGTATTTTTGCATGAAAATTCCAAAAATGTAGAGTTTTCCCCGTTTTGAGCTGTCCCCATGACTGGTCGCGAACGAGGTGAGACCACTCAAATGGCCAAAACCTGTAAAATTCTCAAAAATGCCAAAAATGCCTCAAAATTCTCAAAATTTCTTGGGTTTGCTGCTAGGAGGATGCTAATGAGTGTCATGATGAGTGAGAGAAGCCTCGGCCAAGATATGGAGTGGGTTGATCTTCTTCTTCCTCTTGCGGACCTCAGACAACCTTCTTTGGAACATTTTCATCTTCGCCTTGCAAACATGCATCCTAGCCCAATAACCAGTGATGACCGCCCTTTCCACCCTTATGAGGCCTCCTCTGTACCTCAACCTCTGTAGATGATGAATGATCATCACCTTGCTCATAAGTCTCGGTATCTGGCATGGTTTTGGGGCAAGATGGGCAAACTGAAGGACAAATTGGACTGCTGCCTCTGCCTGCAAAAGTACTGAACTCTATGCTATTTCAAGGGGAAAAAACATGAGGGGAATGTTAGGGGAGGGAACTTCTTAACAAGGAATGGGAATATATGATAATAACAGGGAATTTTCAAGGGAAACTTTACACATTGTCATGCATATAGGAACAATTTTAACATTGGGAAATCATTTGCCAAGAACATCTCATATGGGACAAAACATGTATGATAATAAACATGGATGGGGCATACATGAATCAAGAGGGACATAGGGACACCATACACCAAATTCACTGAGGAGTTCATGTGTGTTATAAGGTAGATTCTGCTCTTTTTGTTTTAGTTTTTTGCATGTGTATGGTAGAGGGAATTAGGGTTTGAGTGCTTGTGAGAGGGGTAGGGTTTATAACTTAGGGATGAGGGGAGGGCAACATTTATGTGAAAATGAAATAGGACAGAGATGCAAACATGATTATTAATGAAAGAGTGGAAAAAGGAAGGGATCAATGGGACAATAAACACTTGAAACAGTCACAAAACCCTAGCATTTTACAAACATTAGCAACGGCCATATTAATCCATTCACTTGCAACTTTAAATGATAAAACCATGACACACATCATTATTTTCCCCATCCATATCATCATTCATGAATTGAGTGCCTACCTCGATCAATTTAGCAAGAAAGAGGGCAATTTAGTCGATTTGGAGTGGTTTTGTAGAAGATAGCTTGAGTGGTCGCGCCCCTGCTCTGAGTGGTCGCGCACTGAACCTGAGTGGTTGCGTACATTCACAGCCTTGTTTGAGGGCCTTCTTGGTGTCAGAATTGGGTGCAGAATGGCTCGTTGGAAAGGGATTTAAGTCTAATTTCCAAATCAAGTGGAATTTTTCAATTTGGAGTTGATTTGACCTGTCAAAAATCAAATCTCCCAAGACTGGTCAAAAAGTACCAAATGAGGCTGCCTGAAAGAAGAGTGTTGTTGCAGTCAACTTTTGAATGCCTTCCTCAACCCCAAATTGAGCTCATGATAGCTCATTGGAAATCTCTTTGTGTCTAGTTATCATTTTACCAATCAAGCAAATCATTTGGCCAACCAAGCTAGGAGAAAACTTGATTTTCCCAAGGTAACTTGCAGAGGTGTCTTTGATTCTCCTAAGGCAACCGTATTCTTGACATTTTTCTCAAATCATGACACATGTGAAAAAAGTGAATGAGGTTTTTCTTCCTTGGCATGTTTTGGACAAAATTTTCTCTCAGTTTCCCAAAATTCATCTTTGATTGCTCTGAAGCATCATTTGAGTGCGACTTGTCCCGATGTGTGAAACAAGGAATTATGTTGAAATAAAGCGAGATGAAGGGGATAGGGGGCTTCTAAATTATTGAGGAAATTTTTGGGAGTGGGGAGGGATGTTAGGAAGTAGGGGGAAGTGGAATCTTAGAGATTGAGTGAGGGGAAGGGATCCAAAAGGGCAAAACACAGGCCCAACCTAGAAAATTGCCAAGTTGTAGCTAGAAACTAGGGTTTGTGGAAAAATGAGGAATTTGGCGGATCTAAGGGATGGGAAGTGTTTTTATAAGGTACTTTAAGGATAGGGGAAAGGTGTATGAACATCAGGATATTGAGTTTTGCTGATGAATTTGGCCGCCCAAGAGAAATTGCCTTCAAAACCCTGGAGAGGGAAATGAGCTTGCCTAGGCACAAATGAAGCATGAATAAGGTATAAAATGACTCATTAGACACTGACATGATAATGACAACCCTATGAATGATGATAGGCTCAGCTGAATGATGACATGGACTGACATTTGGGCAAACCCTAGACCTAATGCCTAGTGACCAAATTTTGCTTGAAGACTCACTGAAATGACAAAATTTGACCTTGACACTTCAAAATCACTTTGTAAGAGCATGTTTGATCACTGGAGGAAGGCTGTAAAGACTGAAACTAACAGTGCCTATGTTATTTTATGCAACAGATCAATAAGATTGCGAAATACAAACACACTAAAGCAGTTAGAGAAAACATAACAGGCAAACATGTAAATACAACAAGTTTAATAAGGAGTTCACTGAATACTCCTGGGCTACCTCTCCCAGTCCAGCCTTCAATGGTGGCCTCTCTATTATGTTTTCAAAAGCAGATTTTTTACAACAGTGAGCTCAATTTGAGTCTCACACAGCAGATATGAATCAGCAAGACTGTACTTGGATCCCCCAAGTCTCTGGAGTACACAGACTCTACTTACTGAAACTCGACCTTTATTGGTCACAGTAGTATGAGCCCAATCTGAGACTCATACATGACAGGCATATACAAAGGAGTTCGCTTGAACCTCTCAAACCTTCTCTAGAGTACATAGACTCTCTGACTCTCTCTAGCTCTATCTGGCTCGATGTTGCCTTTGCTTCTGTAGGTCAGCTCGACTCCCTCTTTCTGCTCTTAGCTTTCTGCATCTAACTAACTCTCTTTTCTACTTGCTCTGTCTTTGTCAATTCATGGCTTTAAATCCATTGGCTTCCTGACTGTTCGTTTCTGCTTCTCGGCTTTCTGGTTTCCCTGCCTTTGTCTGTTTGAATCCCTCTGTTTGGCGTAATCATCATTGTATAATGCCTCACAGGGAGGTGGCCACCTATTTTGTAACGTATGAGTGTGTCAGGTTCACTGGAAATGTTTGAACGACTGTTTTGTTCGTTAACTCCAAGAATGCCCACGAAATACGAATCTTCGCCAACACATCGTCCATATCGGACTTCAAATCCTGTACAATTCTGCTTGTTGACCCCGTCAAATCTGGTCATCCATTGGGATTCTCCGCCATTGATCTAGGGGTCCCAGATCCTACGGTCATCGCTCATATCAGGCGGCTAAGTAGCATGATGGTTACCCGTCCGATGTGAGCGATTTTCTCTCTCTTCCGTCGGACGTGTGGCACTCACTGTATGGCATCGGGTGGAACTCGGTTGAAACCACTTACTGCTTGAAGCCCTTCCGATATTCTACCGATTTTGTGGAATCCAGCTATGTCGGAACCGAGGCATTATTTTCCGCATTTTATAATTATTTCGGGTCTGGGTGCTCAGGGCTTTTCCTTCTTTGAGGGGTTTGCCCTGCGTCGCTAATCGCATATCAGAAACCACCCCCGTTTCTTGAAAAGACCTTCTGTTTTGCTAATTTGCAACAGCGCGCATTACCATGGGCCGACGGTCTGCACGCTTGATCGAGGGTCCTCGTTGCTCCACGCTGATCACAAATTGCAACTGTTACGATGATATCTCTGATAAGCTTGTCCTTTATAACACTTTGAAACTTTGGCATAATTTTAAGAGTTCAAGAGTTCATGAAAACTTAGAGAGTGTTCTAGGATCTAATTCGGATCAATTTGTCACTTCCATGATTCTAGAACATTGGTGTGGCATGAAAACTAAGATTACAGACAAGCATGCACTCATATTAATGATATGAAATGCAAAAATATGTCACATTATGATGATTTTCACAGAGAATGGAGACAAAGGACCTTTGAAGTAAAAGATAGCAAAAAATTGCTATGGAAGCAAGTATACATGGTAATTATTCCAATAAAGTTCGTAAAATATCTCAAAGCACAGGGAAGTCTTTAAGTTTCCCTATGAATCATATACCTGGGGTGAAATTTATTATATTGTTACTGATGCCTTGGTTGGCTTGTGTACAAACATGAAAGTAAGCAAGTCCATTCAAAAAAGTCTAGACTTTCAAATAATAAAGCTATTTGTGAGAAATATGGATTGATGATTGATTATCCCATAAGGAGAAAGAAGAAGGATAAAAGAATCCTCAGAGGAAAACATATACAAACAAGCCCTACTTCTCAAAGAAATATCCTCAAAAAAAGGAAGATATAGAAAAATACAAAAGAACCATCATTATGCTCTTGAGGATATTCATTTACAAACAACTAAACAACAAGCATAGCAATCAAAATCTTATTGGATTTGTGACCAAAAGGGTCATCTTGCAAAGAGATGTCTACAAGGACACTATAAGGAAGATACCTTCTAGCGAAGGTTATAACGAAGGTTTTTAATGTTATAAAATTGGCAAAAATTGTCGAAAATAACTTTGCTACAACATTTGTTTGCGGTAGTAGATGTTTTAGAGGAGATGATAATGGAACTTCGTCACAACTAAAAAAATATGGGTGGCAGGTTTTAGCGGTTGCTTCATGGAAACAATAGCACAGGTGGGTTAAATAAATAAAAGCACTTGAGTTGCATACATAACCAAAAGCCATGAGGCGTTGAATGCAAAGAATACTAGTGTCTAAAATGTATACAGCCTCAGTGCATATACATTAACAAAATTCCCCGAAGTGTCCTTTCGAAGAACAACAACAAGGCAAGATATTGCAGACTTGGTACTTTGATTTAAATTCACAACTCTGATGTTTATGATTTGCATAAAAGCATTGGTGTGCTACTCATATAAAAGTACCAGTGTTATTAATTTGAATAATGCATTGGGGCTGGAAATGATATTTTGTAGCACTGGGTTATTATTATATGAAAGCACTGGTGCTTTAGGAATTACAATGCACCAAGGCACTAAATACAACAACATCAGCGCTTGAAGAATATAACGCCCCGATGTTGTAGTTTTTAGAAAAGGCACTGGCCATGCAAAATATCTTGAAGTAACATTGCTTTTAGATAAAATAACGCACTGATGTGTGTTTATATTATAGATGCACTAGTATTTTATATGAGACTTTCTCTTTTTTAGAAACATCGACTTGTAACAATGCAATTATTATGATTTTTTTTATTCGTTATTCATTGAAAAATCGACATATATCTTATAACAATATTCATATAAATTAAATTTTGATTAGTGCATTTGTATATGATGTTTGGATAATTTTTTTATATCATCGGATTTTGCATCTCTTCATTGTAATATTTAATCAATCCATATATTTAATCAATGGTGTAACATTTCACAGCAACATTGGATAACACAATAGAATAGATTAAAATGTATTTTAGTATATATCAATAAGAGACTCTTTGTCATACAAAATGGGATAGTTATTGGTAATCCCTTGTCTTTCAATTGGGACACTATGTCCATTAATGCCTGATTTTCGTAGATAATTATTTCAAAAAATACAACAACTTGCATTGGTATTCAAATAACTCATCATTCTTCGTTCGAACTATTGTTAGTGTTTGAGCTACTTGCACGACTTGGGTTATTTGGACGAATGTTTTGTTGATTGCATCGTTTGTTTTCCTCTTCTTGATCATGTTCCATTTGCAAACATAAAAATAAAATGTAATGAGTGTATCTACATTGGTGAGAATAATGAAAATTGAAATAAATATATACATCAATGTAAATTGAATAGCAATGTACCATAGCAAGAAGTGATCATGAACTATACACATGGTTTCAAAACCAAGTCTCATGTCTTGTTGCAATAGGTATTTTGTAGGCTTAGTTCCATACTTTGTTTCCTGCATGTTTATACTCCATTATAAATCATAGATTTAATATAAAGGATTTTTTATTCTATTAATTGTAAAGTCAGAGAAGTAAAACAACATGATTGCTTACAAATTACACAATTAATTTTTGATATGCCAACATATACTCAAAACCCATATTTAACCCAATGTCAATCAAGTCTTTCGATGACTCTTCTTTGTATGTTAGCACCTATTTGAAGATATTCAAGGATTAGATCTAAGACTTTTGTGATCCATAGTGTGGAATAGATGTCTTTCAGATCAATCACATAATCAAAATTTGGTGACGTTTTGAACCAACTAATGTGGTCCATCCTCAAGACAAGGTGAAGAATCAATCGATCTTAAGGAATAAATAGTATGGATGCATCATTGCCCAGAATTTGCCGTTGAAAACTATTCATTGCTAAATAAGTTAAATTAGTTACTAAGGTAAGTAAAATATATAAAATAATAAAATATATTTGGTTAAAAAACTAGCTGCTAGGAAAAAATAAAATATATTATAAAAATAGATATAAAATAATTAATAATTATATTTGTTTTTAGAAACTAGTTGTTAGGACTAAATAAATATTATATTAATTTTATTAATTAATAAATTGTTAAAATAATATATATTTATTAGTCAACGGTTGGTTGCTCTCCGTGATCATTGTTGTCACCTTTGTTTATCGCTTTCGTCGGGACTGCTGCAATATGTCAGACATGGAGTTAGAATAAGTGGACTACTCCACCAACCCTAACCCCTATGGCCCTATCTGGTGAAGCCCTAACCGTACGACATATTTCCCGTCTGCTGGTCACCTCGAACAGTCTGATCCGCTCCTTTCCATTTCACCTCCCGCCGTCACCTTCCCCGGGCCATCTTCTTCTAGCCCCCCCTTCGCCGCCCTCTCCAATGATTCCTCAAAGCTCGATTTCCCTTCACTCTCGTCGACGACTCTACACCTGCTTACTGCTTTCTCATCGTCCTCCCCTCCATTTGAGCCCTCGCCTTTAAGGGATTTGTCACACGCGTCGCCTTTCATGCTCCCCTCCTCGGTTGATAACAAATTTGCACCTGGAAACACCCTACATAAGCCATCTACTCCTTCCAACTCTGCAATAGCAACAATCCCCTCTTCCACCCCATTCAATGGTTTTGATACCCCTGTCATAAAAGTCTGGCACACTGCACAACACTCTCAACAGGAGCACCAGGGCACCCCAGAACCCCTACAGGATCATCTCGTTGCACCTCGATGGGGTAAGAGGAAAATCAAGTGTGTGAAGGCCTCCAGTAAGGACCTGACCCTCAAATTTGGGGAAGGGTTGAACATGGGGGAAGTTATCGACATGGCTAGTAAGGTACTTGTTGGTAGGGTTCAGGGCCGAGCATATTCAGCTGAGCAGCTTAGACTCCGGGTCAAGGAGATATGGGGAAATATCTTCAAGGATCTCCCTAAGGTGCAAACTTTGACTCAAGGATGGTTTGCGCTCCACTTTCTGCAAGAGGAATATACCAACTCGACACTTTCCAAATACTGGCACATTGAAATGGCTCTAGTCATGCTTAAGCGTTTGAGCCTGCTTTTCGACCCTGAGAGGGAACATATTGGTGCAAGACCGTTATGGGTTAGGATGCCTGGGCTCCCTTTACATTACTGGTCCGAGGAAAATTTCATTCGTATTGGGAATGCGCTTAGCACCTACTTGGACTACGACATGTCTTATATCAAATCTGGCAACGGGTCTCTGGTGTGCATTCTGGTCCATCTTGACACTAGAGAAGGATTAGAGGAAAAAATCACCCTGCAATGGAAGAATTTCACTAGGATTCAAATCCTGAACTATGAAGGTGTACAGTTCATATGCCACAAAAGCCACAAGGTAGGGCACCTCTACAAGGAATTCCCCTTGGTTCGAAAGGACACGAATACTACTAAGGAAGTAGAGGGTGCTACAGCTAGGGCGTCTGCAACTGCACCTGGGAAGACTCCTCCGGTTACCTCACTGATGACAAGGAAGGGAGCACTGACTCAATTTCCTACTTCAAGTGCTCTTCGTCCTCCCTCCCCGTCGATGACTAGATCAAGGGTTGTTGTCGAGGCTACTCAAACCTCGGGTACCTCATCACCCTAACTCTGTTTTTGCATCTATTCTTACTTGTTTTGCATTGCATTTGCATACTGCATCTGCATCGGTTCAAGACTTCTCCTCACTCCCCATCCCTTGTCCCCTCGTCTCACACCTTTCAGTCCTCTCGACTACTCCTCCCTCCTTCCCTCCCACGAATCATTCCTCTACTGTTAATTCTTCGTCATCCTTCCCTAGTCCCCCACACCCTTATAACCTTTGTCCATGTTTCCCCCACCCTTCTATCTGCTCTAATTCCTCTGGGTTGGGACTGGCCTCTCCCTCATGCACTCCCAAATCCACTAGAGGGCATAAATCCCATCAGTCAAAGGCCATCCTATTAGCTGGGGCTAAATTGGCTTCAGGTAGACAATCATCTCTTGATCGGGTACTTAGAGCATTGAATACCCTTCCAAAATCTCCCCCATGAAGTGACTCTCTTTTAATTCTCGAGTTCTAGCAAGCTCTCCCAAAAATCTAGCCCTCAGACGAGCCTATATACATTATTTTCCTGCAAGAACCCCTGAGGTTGGATGATCATATTTCTCGGGTGGTCCAATATTTGAAACTGGAATGGACTTTCCTATCCCTTGATGTCATGGGTCGATCGGGTGGACTATCCTTGGGTTTTAACCCCCACACTATTCACCTCAAGGCCTCTTGGGGTGGTGTTGGTTTCATCAAAATGGATAATTTTCCTCGAACTTGGCCATGGATCTCTAGAATTTCAATGTATATGGTCCTTGTCACAATAGATAGGTCTTCTAGAACCATCTCTTAAATCTCTCCATTACAAATTCTAATAATATCGTTTTGGGTGGTGACCTGAACTTCTCCATTGGATTTAGGGAATCATGGGGGTCAAATGCTCAAGTGGATCCTCTTTTAGATGTGATGGAGCAGTTACTTGAACAACATCATTTGACAGACATTCCTATGGTAAAGCCACAACCTACCTAGCAGAACCGCAAAATTGGGGAGGTTGCCCTTGCCAGGCGTCTGGACCGCTTCCTCATCAAGGATTCCCTGTTGCACAGACTATCCCTATATAGATAATGGATTGGTTCTGGAGGTATATCGGACGACTCCCCCATTTTCATGGAGATCCCTGGCCCCTCTCAGAAACCAAGGGCACCATTTAAATTTAACTCTAACTAGTTAACAGACCCCTCATATACTCAACTGGTCACCAACTTTTGGTTATCAAACCCACCATCCTCAGGGAGAACCTTCGAGGAAGGATTTTATGCCAATATCACTAAGATTAAGAGTCTATCCATTTTATGGGCTAAAGAAAAAAGAGAACAGGACAGACAAACCCTTAGAACTATTGAACAAAGTTTGGCCACTCTACTGGATGAACAGGGTCAGGGTTTCACTTCGGTAGAGGCTAAGTCCCACCTCATTGAGTTCGAAGAACAACAGCCAAAGATCCTGAGGGCGAGGGAAGAAACATGGCACCTTCGGAGTCGGGTTGTTTGGTTAAAAGCAAGAGATGAAAACACAAAATTCTTTCAAAATTTTGCTAAGGGAAGAAAGTCAGCAACACTATTTGGAATATGTGATGGGATGAGATCTTGGGGTAAGTCCAAAATCTCAATTCCATTAAAAACTCGAACCTGGGCCTGTGGGTTATGGCCCACAAGCCTAAACGGAAGCATTTTAAACTTTAAACCTTTTCATTTTTAAGCCGTGGATATCTTTAAATATCGATCCTTCCCTTAAACCCCATTACAAACATGCAATATACGTCTAACACCTCACGACCACAAGGTAATACAATACTGGCCACCTTCAGGATTATTATGCACACATCTTACATTCCTGCCATCTCTCATCTTAAGTAAGAAACCTTCTGCGCCGCTTTTCCATTAACTGCTTCGATAACACTAGAATTAACATAATCCTCGTCGTTTTCACAGAAGTTGTCGGCCATGCTCCCATTGTTAGAGGACATGCTTGTGTTGCATTGAACACCGCTGTAAGGGGAGTTCGACAAGTTCTCTGAAGAAATTCTTGCCTTGCAGTTCCTTTTATTGAAACCCCAAAACCTGCTTCTCAAATAACTGGATCGTTTGGCTGGCAACAGTCAAAGGAAACATAGAAACAATTATTTCATTCTTAACGAACACGGTTGGACATATTACAGGCCCCTGCAAAGCACCCATTGAGAATATTTCTTGGCTTCGATATTTCTTTACAAGCATCGAACACAGGACATTTCAAAATTGGAAAACCTTCGTGGATTCTTGATGGTAGCAAAATTACAGACCATATACACAAAATTTCATACAATTATATAAACTCTTCTGGTATTAATAAACAACAGGACTGTGTTGACACACAAAACACATACAATACGAAAACGCAGGCACACACAACTAATACTGAACACACTTTTATATATTTACGGAACAATTACAAAATTAAGGCATTTCAGCCTTAAAACAAGCTCACTCTCAGCTACATCTTGCCACTCACAAATTACCTTCCAAAACAGATATATCTCTACACCCCTATCGTATTACATTTATATAAGAATTTTAGGAAGGATCAATCTTATCCTCTCCTGATTTTCTCCACAAAAGCTTCATAATGCATGCACGCTTTAAATCTGCTTTATCCGCTTTAAATCTATTTTTCTACTTTAAATCGGCTTTAACTCTGTTTTGCTTCCATGGCTTGCGTTCGCTTGCTTTAGTGCTGGTTGCTCCCGCATCAGACTCCCGAGGCACAAAAATTTATGACCTCCTGGTCATATGCTTCTCCTAATCTTCGTAATATCTTTAACTTGTGAGCTGCAATCTACCTCTGCAACAACAAGTCCTCCTTGTTGCCTCTTACCTCACCAAGCTCTCCTCTGGCCTTGGTCTTTTGGTAAACGCTCTAGGCTATTGCAATCTTCTCACCTTCCTCTGCTGCTACCTACACAAAATATTAAGACCATACCTATTCATACTTCATTAAGAACTGTACCTCCTTCCGCAAAATCTTTTACTGCTCTGATGCCAAACTGATGGGATGAGATCTTGGGGTAAGTCCAAAATCTCTATTCCATTAAAAAATCGAACCTGGGCCTGTGGGTTATGGCCCACAATCCTAAATGGAAGCGTTTTGAACTTTAAACCTTTTCATTTTTAAGCCGTGGATATCTTTAAATATCGATCCTTCCCTTAAAACCCATTACAAACATGCAATATAAGTCTAACACCTCACGACCACAAGGTAATACAATACTGGCCACCTTCAGGATTGTTATGCACACATCTTACATTCCTGCCATCTCCCATCTTAAGTAAGAAACCTTCTGCGTCGCTTTTCCATTAACTGCTTCGATAACACTAGAATTAACATAGTCCTCGTCGTTTTCGCAGAAGTTGTCGGCCATGCTCCCATTGTTAGAGGATATGCTTGCGCTGCATTGAACACTGCTGTAAGGGGAGTTTGACAAGTTCTCTGAACAAATTCTTGCCTTGTAGTTCCTTTTATTGAAACCCCAAAACCTGCTTCTCAAATAACTGGATCGTTTGGCTGGCAACAGTCAAAGGAAACACAGAAACAATTATTTCATTCTTGACGGACACAGTTGGACATATTACAGGCCCCTGCAAAGCACCCATTGAGAATATTTCTTGGCTTCAATATTTATTTACAAGAATCGAACACAAGACATTTCAAAATCAGAAAACCTTCGTGGATTCTTGATGGTAGCAAAATTACAGACCATATACACAAAATTTCATACAATGATATAAACTCTTCTGGTATTAATAAACAACAGGATTGTGTTGACACGCAAAACACATACAATACGGAAACGCAGGCGCACACAACTAATACTGAACACACTTTTATATATTTACAAAACAATTACAAAATTAAGGCATTTCAGCCTTAAAACGAGCTCACACTCAGCTACATCTTGCCACTCACAAATTACCTTCCAGAACAGATATATCTCTACACCCCTATCGTATTACATTTATATAAGAATTTTAGGAAGGATCAATCCTATCCTCTCCTGATTTTCTCCACAAAAGCTTCATAATGCATGAACGCTTTAAATTTGCTTTAAATATGCTTTATTTGCTTTAAATCTATTTTTCTGCTTTAAATCGGCTTTAACTCTATTTTGCTTCCATGGCTTGCGTTCACTTGCTTTAGTGCTGGTTGCTCCCGCATCAGACTCCCGAGGCACAAAAATTTATGACCTCCTGGTCATATGCTTCTCCTGGTCTTCGTAATATCTTTAACTTGTGAGCTGCAATCTACCTCTGCAACAACAAGTCCTCCTTGCTGCCTCTTACCTCACCAAGCTCTCCTCTGGCCTTGGTCTTTTGGCAAACGCTCTAGGCCATTGCAATCTTCTCACCTTCCTCTGCTGCTACCTACACAAAATATAAAGACCATACCTATTCATACTTCATTAAGAACTGTACCTCCTTTCGCAGAGTCTTTTACTGCTCTGATACCAAACTGATGGGATGAGATCTTGGGGTAAGTCCAAAATCCCAATTCCAGTAAAAACTCAAACCTGGGCTTGTGGGTTATGGCCCACAAGCCTAAACGGAAGCGTTTTAAACTTTAAACCTTTTCATTTTTAAGCCATGGATATCTTTAAATATCGATCCTTCCCTTAAACCCCATTACAAACATGCAATATAAGTCTAACACCTCACGACCACAAGGTAATACAATACTGGCCACCTTCAGGATTATTATGCACACATCTTACATTCCTGCCATCTCTCATTTTAAGTAAGAAACCTTCTACACCGCTTTTCCATTAACTGCTTCGATAACACTAGAATTAACATAATCCGCGTCGTTTTCGCAGAAGCTATCGACCATGCTCCCATTGTTAGAGGACATGCTTGCGCTGCATTGAACACCGCTGTAAGGGGAGTTCGACAAGTTCTCTGAACAAATTCTTGCCTTGCAGTTCCTTTTATTGAAACCCCAAAACATGCTTCTAAAATAACTGGATCGTTTGGCTAGCAACAGTCAAAGGAAACACAGAAACAATTATTTCATTCTTGACAGACACGGTTGGACATATTACAGGCCCCTGCAAAGCACCCATTGAGAATATTTCTTGGCTTCGATATTTCTTTACAAGAATCGAACACAAGACATTTCCAAATCGGAAAACCTTTGTGGATTCTTGATGGTAGCAAAATTACAGACCATATACACAAAATTTCATACAATTATATAAACTCTTCTGGTATTAATAAACAACAGGATTGTGTTGACACGCAAAACACATACAATACGGAAACGCAGGTGCACACAACTAATACTGAACACACTTTTATATATTTACGGAACAATTACAAAATTAAGGCATTTCAGCCTTAAAACGAGCTCACACTTAGCTACATCTTGCCACTCACAAATTACCTTCCAGAACAGATATATCTCTACACCCCTATCGTATTACATTTATATAAGAATTTTAGGAAGGATCAATCCTATCCTCTCCTGATTTTCTCCGCAAAAGCTTCATAATGCATGCACGCTTTAAATCTACTTTAAATCTGCTTTATCCGCTTTAAATCTATTTTTCTGCTTTAAATCGGCTTTAACTCTGTTTTGCTTCCATGGCTTGCGTTCGCTTGCTTTAGTGCTGGTTGCTCCCACATCAATATGCCCATGGAGGGTGGGGGCATGGCAACCTCCTTTAACCAGCTATCCCATCTTGGAAATTCTCACTTCCAAAATATTTTCAAGGCCCCTCTAGGTGCCTCTCTGGCTAAAATTGCTCAAAATCCAGGTCATTTCCCAAAATTTGTTGACCTACATGAGGCTGAGGAGCTCAATTCCCCTATCTCTCTTATGGAACTAGAAAGCACCTTGAAATGGTTTAAAAAAGATAAAAGTGCAAGGCCGGAGAGCTGGACTATTGAATTTTACCTTGCCTTTTATGAGACCATTGGACAGGACCTACTCAGGGTGGTGGAGGAATGCAGGACATCAGGGCGCATGTATGAGGCCATCAATAACACCTTCATTGCACTTATCTCGAAATCTAACTCCCCTTCATCCTTCAATGACCTTCGACCCATATCGATTTATAATTGACTCTACAAGATCATAGCCAATCACCTCAAACCCATTCTATCTTGTCACATATCCCCTAAGCAATTAGCTTTCCTCCAAAGCAAACAAATCCATGAGGCTATTGGTTTTATGCAGGAAGCCCTTCACTCCCTGAAAACTAAAAATCTAAAAGGGGCCATCCTCAAGATTGACCTTGCTAAAGCATTTGATCGGGTCAGTTGGCTATACATTAAGGTGATTCTTACACATCTTGGTTCCCCCCCCCCCCCTTCGTCGATTGGATAATGTGTTGCATCACCTCAACCTCCTTTAGTGTTCTCATAAATGGCTCAGCATCACATTTCTTTCATGCTGAGGGTGGACTTCGACAAGGATGCCCACTCTCTTTGCTCCTCTTTTTTATCATCATGGAAGGCCTTAGCAGACTCATTGTATCTGCCAAACGGGATGGGCAACTACAGGGGCTCAAAATATCTGACAAATGCTTCCTCACTCATCTTCTCTTCATAGATGATGTGCTCATCTTCCTCAATGGAAGCATTAGGGACACCTCTACCTTCTATGAATTACTCACGCTCTTTGCCTCGACTACTAGTATGGAAGAAAACCACACAAAATCTACAATTACTCTCTCCAATGCATCCCATCGGGAAGCAAGGTTTGCTCAATAGAAATTTCCTTTTTAGAGCCATCATTTGGAGGATGGCCTCAAATATCTAGGATTCTGGATCAAGCCTCATTGCTACAGGATTGTTAACTAGATTTGGCTCATAGTTAAAATTGAAAAACATTTACAAAATTGGAACCACATGTTCCTCTCCAAAGCTAGCCAGTTAGTCCTCATCAAATCTGTCTTGGAGGCTACACGAGTCTACTGGATGTCTCTGGCTTGGATCCCTAAGGGAATCCTTTCCCGAATACAGAAGATTTGTTGCAGATTCCTTTGGAATGGGTATAAGGAGGGCAAACCATTTTCCTGGGTGGGCTGGAAGCACATTGCTCTTCCCAAGAAATGGGGTGGACGGGGACTGAAGGACTTATCTGCCTTCGCACATTCTCTTGCTGCCAAGATGGGACAGATCATGCTCACATCGAAAAACCTTTGGACTGAAGTTTCTTATCATAAATATATATAGCCACATCATCTCATGGATTGGATTCGAATACCCTCCTAGGAACGAACTGGGATATCAATGGTTTGGAGAACAATTTTACACACCTTGCATACTATCAGAGATGGGCTAGCTTGGCGAATCAATGATGGCACTTTGGTCCATATAGGTATAGACCCCTGGATGGGAGGTGGTAATATGTATTGTTTACCCCCTGACCTCATCTTGTTTCTCAATCAGAGGAATATCAAGGTAATTGTACAGGTAGTTGATTTGGAGAACAACTCCATTTTTTAGCAAGCTTGGTTATCCACGATACAATTAGATATCCCTGAACATTGGCAGTGGGATTGGGAAGATTATGTCAATGCCCTGACAAAATACCATGTTCGTATCAAAGAAGGTATAGACAAACTCATTTGAACTCCCATTGATCATGGCTTATACTCCCCAAAAGTTGGTTACCCCATCATCCACTCTGCGCAAAGACCACCAACACTTATGGACTGGTGGGGAAATGTTAGGTCCCTATAATACTAGTGATGCCCCCATTAATATTGTAGTTGTATCCCTTATTAATATTGGTGTGCCCCTATTGTCCCCATATTGTTATTAATGCGCCCCATAGAATCCCTCTATTGTTATTTTTTTGCTTTTATATTATTATTGTTAGGTCGGCTTGGTTATATTGTGACCCCTTAGACTCCTATATATAGAAAGGAGGTTTTGTCATTTGAATCATCGAAGAATTGTTCATTTATGTAATGTAAAGGAGGTTGCCCCCTCGAAGAGGTTGAATTCTACGGCGATGATCTATCTTTTCTATCTTTTTGTGAGCTGGTTTCATAACATTTGGTATTTTCGCTGCTCCAAATAGGTCATCGTGGCATTTTCACTATAACTTTTTTTCTGCAATGTTTCAGGACACAAAAAAAAGAAAGAAAGGAAGCCATTTGAGAGGAAATCGCACTGAACCTCGGGTCCGAATTTCAGAGATTTTTGCACTATATTTGTGAAGATATGATCTAAGGAAGTTTGTCTATTTGCAGACTCCTGAATTACATTCCAAACAGGTGACTAGGGAAAATCGTCATAACTTTCGCTCTAAGAATCGGATTGAAATTTTGTAAGAAGGTATAGAAAGAGGACGGACTGTAGTTTCTTGTATATATTTTTCAGAGCCAAAGGTTGAAACAGTGACACGTGGCACTTCATACAATTTCGCACTTCTGGAAAGATCTATAATCAGGTCATCTTGGGAGATTGTGCATAACTCTTCCTTGGAGAATCCAATTTGGATCAAAATGGTGGCATTGGAAAGAGGACGCAGAGGGCTACTACAAGTCGCAATTTCAGAACTGGATGATCTGAAATTACAGAGATACATCAGATTCAAAATCAAGCTCCTACAAAGTGAAAAAAAAAAATTGTGTAGTTTTTTTAAATTTTTGCATAAGCTTGGTTTGAAAAATTAGTTTGAAGGAATTCAAAGAGCATAGTAAAGCATTATTATCGATAATTGATGCCCCGAGGAAAGAAAATGCAAACACCTAGTAAGCAACCTGAAAGCTCTGGCATGACTCATAAAGAAGAGGAAGAAATGCAACATGATATATCAAAATTATGAGACCAAGTGCAACAAGTGTCACTTGCACAAAAAAGTAACGGAATCTAAGATGGATGGTTTAAAGAAAGGTGTAGAAGCTAAGATGGATTGTTTAAAGAGAGTTTTAGAAGCTAAAATGGATGGCATGGACGATAAGATGGAAGAATTGAAGATAAATTTGAATAAGTTGATACAAGAAATGGTCACTAATGGTGAAAGGGAACTCATGATGAGAACAAAATAAATGTTAATCATGATTCCATAGACTCTAATGTTGGATTGAAGACCCACCATATTCCAAAAATCGAT
>APFE030393641.1:360749-400636 GCA_000404065.3 Pinus taeda
AAAGTTGAAACAATTAAGACACCAAGTCTATTACAACCTTTATCCATTCCAAGCCAATGTTGGGAGGAGGTTTCATGGATTTTATCGCAGGTTTACCCAAGTCTGAGGGAAAGAGTGTCATCATGGTGGTAGTTGACAGACTTACCAAGTATGCACACTTTTGTGCATTATCACATCCATTTAAAGCTAGTACAGTTTCTACTGCATTTATGGAAACAATTCAAAAGCTACATGGAAACCAAAGATTATTGTAAGTGACAGAGATCCCATTTTCACTGGAAATTTTTGGACAAAATTATTTTCTTGTCTTGGTACTCAGTTAGCTCATAGCTCATCTTATCATCCTCAATCTGATGGGAAAACGAAGATAGTAAACAAATGTTTGGAAGGATATCTTTGTTGCTTTGTATCTGATAAATAGACACAATGGGTCAAATGGTTACCTCTGGTTGAATGGTGGTATAACACTTCCTTCTATACTGCAACAAAAATGACCCCATTTATGGCACTTTATGGATATCAGCCACCATCCATCACATCATATTTAAGAGAAAATTATAATGTTCAAGCAGTGGAACATCACATCGAGCATCAACAACAAGTTCTCCAACTCTTAAAGGACAACCTCGTGTTGGCGCAGAATAGAATGAAACAACAGGCATATCAACATCGTAGTGAAAGAAGTTTTGATGTAGGTGACTGGGTATTCCTACGGCTACAACCATATAAACAAATGTCCCTTAATCAAGTAAAGAAGGATAATAAATTATCACCAAAGTATTATGGTTCGTACAAGGTGTTGCAAAAGATTGGTACTATGGCATACAAATTGGAGCTTCCTGCAGCTTCTCGAGTGCACGCAGTTTTCCATGTTTCATGTTTAAAGAAGGTTATAGGTGACAAGCTCCCAGTTTAAACAATATTGCCAGAACTTGACAAGTAAAAAATATATTGGAACCGGAAGCAGTCATAGAAACAAGAACTCGACAACTACGAAATCGATTAATTTCAGAGTATCTCATCAAGTGGAAGAACTTATCTGCTAAAGATTCCACATGGGAGGATGATAATTTTATACAGAAGCATCTAGAACTACTCAAGCATTGAGGACAACACTTTTTTGAAGGAGAGGGGCATGTTAGGTCCCTATAGTACTAGTGATTCCCCCATTACTATTATAGTTGTATCCCTTATTAATATTGTTGTGCCCCCATTGTCCCCATATTGTTATTATTGTGCCCCATAGAATCCCTCTATTGTTTTTTTTGTGCCTTTATATTATTATTATTAGGTTGGCTTGGTTATATTGTGACCCCTTGGACTCCTATATATAGAAAGGAGGTTTTATCATTTGTATCATCCAAGAATTGTTCGTTTGTGTAATGTAAAGGAGGTTGCCCTCTCGAAAAGGCTGAATTGTAAGGCATTCATCTATCTTTTCTATCTCTTTGTGAGCTGGTTCCATAACAACTATGTCTGTTTCTTTGACCATCTCCTTCTACACTTTTTCGAACATTTCGACTGGCATGTTTTGCATATCAGCTTGTTGATCCTTTGGGATTTTCCTACTCTTCCTAAAAAAGGTAATAAATTATTTTTATACTGATATATGAAAACTAAATATTACAAATTTGATATTAACAAATAAATGGTTTGTAGTAATACATACATATAATTTTAGAAAATCATTTTAACTGGGAATATTACCTTTTGAATGATTTTTTTGTTGGTGTTGTATGTTTTTGCTATTGCAAATTTGACAGGTCTCATTGACCATTGCTCTAGAAATGTTTCATGTAGTTTAGACATAATTTGGTTCTTGGAATCATTGGATTGATTTTTGTATTGTAATTGGAAAGTACATATATATGTTCATTCTATTATATCCCTCATAGTTTTGTAAAAAAAAAAACCCCTTCCATTAACCTCCAACACCACTCCAAATGGGCTAAGAACCAATTCATCTTCATTTACATGTTTTATAATTTTTCTTTTCTTAAAACCACATTGATCTTTTCCTTCATTGTTGCTCCATGTAAAACATTAATCATATATGAATTAATAGATTGTTTTAAACATGTTATCTAATATTCTTAAGTAATATTTTAACGAACAAAAAATATTCATGTTGAATAGTATTTTTTCATTCAACTCATTCATCTTTTGCAATTTTTCTATCACACTTTTACGCTCTTCTATACTTATATTAGAAATAATCTGATCGACCTTCTTCATTTTGTAGCTCTGCATAACACACACTAACCAATACATATTAGTTAAATTTAAATATAGTTCAAAATTTTAATTTTGTAAATTAATTTACAAAGAACTTCCTTTCTATTTTTTTGGATGTGTTATCATTGTGTCAATGAGTATTTTAGTTATGTGACAATTTCTCAAACATATATATATATATTATATATATATATATAATATATATATATATAACATGCACAATTCAATACAGAAGCCATTAAATATATTTTATACATAAATAAAATATTTCAACTAAAAAGAGTTGTAGTAATCTGTGTGTTTATTTTATTAAATGCACCGGGTGTTTAATTGTTTAGTACCGATAGTGAAAATAATTTTAAATTATGACAATGGGATTTGTAACGATAAAAGTACCGCCATCACAGTAAAAAACCGAAATATATATATACACACACACACACACACACACACAAGTCACTTAACAGTGTTATTTGACAGAGGCAAGTTAGTGTGTTATATTACACTGGGGACACCAATAAACAAACCCCGTTTTGTAAAAACAGACATGTTTGACATGATTCAATGCGATACGTAATGATAGAAGCACCGACAACACCAATGCGTTATATGACACAGGGCGCACCACGAAACATATGTCATTTAAAAAAATGGACAAGGCCAACATGGTTTGTATCTAACTCAATAAGTGACCCCCTCTACTTAACATGTCAAACGCCCTATATATAATAAGTACACAAACTCATTAAATCTAAAATGCCTAAAATGAAAAACCCTATTTGTGAAGTGGTATAGGGATTTAAACCCTAAGGTGAAATTTTGCAATCACATAAGCAAGAGGAAGCAAGGGTTTAAGGTAAGTTTAAAGTAAGTATTGAAATTTTTTGCTTTTTCTCTAAATTTTAATTAAATCTAAATAGAAGCAGAGATCGTAAAAAAAATTACTAGTAAAATCAATAGTAATTTTTATTTTTATTTTATCTGAATTCTAAATAAATCTAATAGAAATTGTAAGAAAAATTAACAATAAAATTTAAAATTTTTGTTATGTGTCATTTTGAGTGAATCACCATACCTTTCAAATTCTAATCTTTTTGTAGTTCCAAAATATTCTATTGCACCACAATGCTCCTAGTATGTCTCTTTTGCAAATGATCTCTCTTTTAATTAAACCCTAACAAAAATTGTATAAAAAATTATTAGTGAAATCAATAATAAAATTTAAATTTTTTACTATGCAAGGTTTTAAGTGAATCACCACACCTTTCAAGTTTTAATCTTCTGAATAGTTTTGTTGCTCGAAGATATTATGTTGTTGCATAGTGCTCCTGGTATGTCTCTCTTGCAAATCCCCCTTTGAAATTTTGAGAAAAATAATGAAATAATGAAAAACTTATTACTATTTAAAAGATTATGAAATTAGATTTCGAAAAAACAATTGTCGTTCATTTTTTAGTTTAAAAAAATAAAAATAAAACCTAATCAAGGTATGAACTGCCCTCATTGGGCTCGTTCTAGCCCATTGTTTAATGTGTATTTCTAAAATCTTTTCTACCACCTTCCACATGCATGTTGCACTTGGAGAGGTGGCGGTGCACATGCGAATTTTAACGACCATCCTTAAGGGTAGCAGAGCTATTATGACAAATTTTGAGGCAATGTTTCCTTCCGGTTTGTTAGGTAAGTTGGTATGTGCCCTTCGTCTTTTGTGGATTTGATTTGGGTTGGTCATTTTGGGCAACTCGAGGTCATCATCTACTCCAGGTCATGGAAGCGGTCACTGGTATGTCTCCACTCTTAATTTAGCTCCCTCTGCATGTATGGATTAGTGTATCTCTCCTCCGGTCTATAAGCTGAATGGTTTTATGGTTTGGGTTGAGTCTTTGGTCTTGTATGTCCCGGTGTCTGTGGTGTATGGGGATTTGGTTGTCACGCATGGGCTCTTATAGAGTTTGGCCGACAGACTGTTTTGTATGTTGTGGTACTCCCTGCTAAGGTAATTGTGGAATTGTAAGGGTTTGGATCTATGGTAAGTTTTGTCTGGTTCAAAGGCATTATGGCTTTGTGTGAGCTCGAATTCGAGCCTTGTTTGTTTGTATCCTCCGCCATGACCTTAGTTGATATAGGGTCGAGGTTAGGAGAGCCATGTTGGAACATTTTAGGGATAGTCCTAACGTACTATATAAGGTATGTCGTATTTGACTCTCTTGTCTAGTTGTGGGACAATCCTGGTCAAGAGGCAGCTCTTGGCTTAATTCTTGTCATTATAGGCTTACTTATGGACAAGTGGGTTTGGTATTTACAACATCGGTCCACTGCATTTGGTTTCGATGTAAGTGTTTTTGTGGGTTGCAGGCTCGGGGTAGCTGTCGGCTCAAATTCTTTTTCTTTTCTCTGTGTAACGTTATGTTGGTTGATTCAAAAAATTATGAGATGCGCCTGGATAATTCAGGGGTCTTGATTGTGGATGGTGTTGTTAGTCAGTTCAGGCCCGTTAGTGGGCAATGGTGGAACAACAGTAGAAGTGGGATTGTAAATCTATGTTGGCAGCCGGTTGACAGTATGATTCAGAGATGATTCCTTACTTGTTTGGTTTCATTTGAAATTGCTTTGACAGGTCTGTAAAGATAGAGCGACCCTTGGCAACATCGTGCTTCTAAGATGCGACCTTGTTCGGGTTGACCTCCAAAGATTGACATAGGTTAGCATCTGATTGAAGGTAAGAATAGTCGTGGGGGTCGTGGTTGTGGGAAGCAGAGGAAATCCTCCCCTTCTCAGACCAGTTAACCCAGTTATTCTAGGGGGATGGGACAGGGACACAAGTTAACCTCTCATATAATAGAGGAAGCTGCTCAAGCATATCACTCTAGCAATTCCAATACAGTCAAGCACCTTATTGCAGACTGGGAAGCCGAGATTCGCAGACTAAGGAGGATTTTGAACTTGATTTAAACGATTGGAAAATTTTGATCCTGGACCCATGCCACACTCGTGGAAAATCATCTTAATACAAGCAAATAGTACATTTGTTTTGGATGATGAAGAGCATTCTGGCTAAAGCTTTAGAGCAGTTTCCTCCTGATATGCATTTGGCCTCCCATGGACACCCGGACTACACTAAAGAGTTTCAAAAGATTCAGTTTCAATTACAGCACCAGAATGGTCGGCCCAACCGAATAGAGCAACATATCCCCTATATTCCCCACATGGAGTTGCCAGGTTCCACTGTGAAGGACCTTGCACCAGTGGATTCAGCTGATGATGAGTAGCGATAATGCTTCTTTGATTATGGTTTTGCATGAAACAATTTCAAATTTCTAGGCATATTAGTAGTTATGTTTATAGATATTTAGAAAATAGGAAGAACAAAGACTCTCAGAGATACATAGCATGGCTAGTTAGAGTCATTGTTTTTTGTTTTTGGATGACATATTTTGCGGTTAGGTGGCCAACAGACTTGGTTTCACTCAGGTCAGGTTGAGGCCACCTAACTTTTAGATATATGGATGTAACCTACTTTATTTTCGAAAATTAATGGAAAGGTACCACCAAGCTTTAAAAAAAAAAAAAAAAAAAAAAAAAAAAAAAAAAAAAAAACTCATTCAAACATCAGTGCATTCAACAGTAAAGAGCATTGTTGCGTTTACAAATAAAGCACACCGACTATGATAAATTACAGGTGCGCCAATTTTTTTTTAAAGTACCAACATAATAGGTTTTTTATTTTTTATTTTTTTTAATCCAAATCCCAAAATGGTGCAGTTAACATTTTAACGCAATGGTGCAATTTGTATTTAAATGTATCGGTGTGGTTATTGTTATAAGAGCATCGACATGATAAAATTCATTTTTATTTTTGAAATCCCGAAAACAAGTGCGGATCGATGTTGTTTTTATTTAAACGCATCCATGTTGTTTTTATTTAAATGCATTGATGATGTTTTTATACAAGAGCACTAATATGATAAAATAATTTATTTACTTATTTTAGAAATCCCAGAAATTGGTGCGATAATTATTTTAACACCTCGGTGTGGTTACAATTTAAATGCATTAGTGCAATTAGTTCTGATAAGAGCACCAATAGGGTTTAAAAGCTATCTGAAAATGTATTTTCACATAAAATGGCATATTCATCTCAAATTATCCTTTAGGACGCATCCACATGTGTTGTAATTCATAGTATACATTTTTCACTTCAAGTCATCTTATTCTTGAAAAATAGTTTGAAAACTATATTAAAATTCAGATTGTGGTTATACAGTTCTCGAAATTAATTTTAAGTACGTACGAAAAAATTTATTTCAGAATTTTCTCAAATGATGGGAGAAAATATCATAATATCAAATGGTCGATTCTTCAAATTACAACTTGTTCCATATTTCAAGTCCTTTGTGGAGTTCTCCTTTTCCATCTCTAGTAAGTTTAGATTTTATTTATATTTCGATTATCTAATTGATTTTTTTTTATCCATGTCAATTTGAATAAAAATGTATCCAAATTTGCAGGATCATGATTCATAATCGAGTTCAGATGCAAAAAATATTCCTCCATTTCAAAAACGTTGGAAGCTCTTATCAAGAGTAGCATATCACAAGTAGTTGGTAGATGAAAATGGATAATTGCTTAACTCTTCCAATTGAAACATGGCATCTTCCAGCCGCAATCCTGGATCAATGATGTGTTGAAAGCTCGAAAATCTTTGCCTCAACATCAAGGAAAACCACCCAGTCGGGAACTTAGGGCAGCTCCTTTTCCGTTTGGATGGTGGCTCCGACTGGGTTTATGGGATGAGTTTCCCTTAATAAAAGATATAAAAGTAGATGTGATATATAATTGTGGGGTTGATTATGTAAATGAGACTCAAATATATAGACTTAAAATATCTATCTCGAGAAATCTTTTTCTGTATATGTGACTTATAAAGATCTTGCATTAAACATGACAATATAGATCATTAAATCCTTTATGAGGTTAAAACAAATAAATATAACTAATTTAATTAAATAGTTAATTAAATTAGTTGTTGAAACACATCACACATATCAGATATCATTGTCCATTCATATACTTAAAAGATTTCAATTAAACACATCAATAGTAATAAAGTTTAATTGCTAGCAAAAATGTATATGATAAACACAAATACAATAACTATTCAAATCATAAACAAAGTACTAGTATTGAGATAATAGTACTCGATAAACGTTAACTCTGCTCATAAGTGAAATAGTAGTGGTTCCTCTTTCTATTAAGATTCCTTCAAGCTACAGTAGTGCAAACCAGAAGCTTTCTCACAAAAATCTAGAACCCCTTTCTTCATCACAATGAAGGGGATATATAGTTTGGAATCAAAATACAAATATAGAAAAGTTCCATCGAATAATGAAGTGGTCTTAACAAACTATACTGAAAATAAAGTAAAAGACAATAATAGATTGCAGTTGCGACAACTTGACTATATGTTCGTTGTCGAATCTCACGTATATCTATCGTTGGCTTCAATTGAGGTGGATGTAGTCCTATACACATCTATGTAGTGAATAATGCATTGTTAAGTTTTGAAAGTAAATGAGTGGTTATGTTGGAGAGATGCATCAACAATAGCCACTGGTTATGCGGTTTGATTAGGAAATGCCATTATGCGGTTTGACTAGGAAATTCCAATGGCATTCCAAGTCAATCTTTGACGGATTTTAGATTCTCTGAGCCTGTTTTTTGGTGATTATTTCCATGATTTAGTCAACAATTTTACATCTGGCCTATAAAAATACAAGGATAAGTGGAAACTTTCTAACTGAAGAATTACTCAGAGCGAATAACCAATTTCATATGAATCTATGTCTTTTTATGAGCAAAATCTTAAGAAATCGTTACGCAATAATGAAATCATTGAGCACTTCGAAAATCATAAACTTGTTACATTCGACCATTAAATGATAAAACGTGGATTCACATGGTCTTTGGTACACATCAACATATCGAAGGATTTTATCAGAGAAATTTTATAGTTACACCATTAAAACATGTGATATTCTCATCCTCCGATAAGCTTATAGAGTGTAGTGGCTAAAGTTACAGGTGGGAAGAGATATCAGAGGTCCTGTCTGAGAGGTTTCATATCAGAGGATTGAAAGGATAACATTCAATTGGAAGTCCCGATATGAATGTTGTGAAATGAGTAGCGGGAAGTGTATTGGAGATCAGAGGTTTTGGAAATATTGGAGATCAGTGGTCGGAGTATCAGATATGTATGGGTTATCGCATTATAGATGATGTCACACATCAGAGGATGAACATGAATGAATATTGGAGGTCATCGGATCGGAGGATATAAGAGGATTAGAGTGAGAAGGGATGTCAGAGGTTGGCAGATTGGGAAATATCGGAGATCGGTGGATGGAGGATATCAGAGATCAGTGACATGAGCATCATATTGAGAACACCAATATTGGAATCTTTGGTAACACTACATGGCAATCTTGTGGGGTCGAACCTTTGTTATTATATTTACAAAGGAGTGATTTTGTCACTTTTAGGCTTAAATATTTGAAACTTCAATCGGGGAATGGTTTAATCACAATTTTTCTTAAGAGGACATGTTACCATATTTGAAATACCCTGATAAATTTTTTCCAATAAGGGATTTTAAACAAAAGCCAATGTTTGTGAATATGCGTCATGGACCTAAGCGCTCCGATATAAAGGTTTCGATAAGGTAAATTTATCATTTTTATCAAGTTTTTGGAAAAATGAAACTAATATTATCTTATTTTATTAAAACTTAAAGGATTTTATCCTAATTTAAAAAGGATCCCCCATATTTTATTAGTTATACTATTAACCATAATGGGGGGGTAGTTGAGTAGTACAACAATTGGCGAGATACTAGGCGAAATAGTTATCTCTGTTAAAAATAAATGAAGGTTTAAACAATTAGACAAGAAGACTTAGAAAGGTAAAAATCTTATATTACTCTTAATAAAAGAACTCATCATCTTGTGAATTGTCTCATAACCTGTTTATTGATGAAAATATTTATTACCCTTGTTGGTCATTTAATCAGTTATAAAGATAAAGTTAAGAATTATAGAAGCTTAACTTTTAAGATAGACCTATTTGTCATTGGTAGAACCACTGCTGCCAACAGGCGTCCATAGCCTCGACATGGTTACCATCTAACCACTGATATACCAGTATCCCATCCACTTATAATAAAATTCTTAGGGGTTTTTTAATCGTTTCTTTTAAAATTTTGTTTTAAAGTTTCCTTGAAAGCCATTGTCCTGGCTTGTTAACTAGATGATGACAATGTCATTTACAAGTTATAATGATATTGAACAATTCGGCTCGTGATGAGACCTCTTGCCTTATGGTTATATAATTGTAAGCCATTATCTTGGTTTGGTGGTATGTGTTGATAATGTCAGTATCATTGGGTTGCCATGATCGTGGTAAGTCGGCTCATCATGAGACCTCTTATCTTTCAAGTTTTATATGTTTTTGAATTACATTCTAAAAAAATTAAAATCAGTGGATGGTGAGGTATATTCACTCCTTAAGAGTAGTGGATGACAATTGAAGCCAAAAGATGCTAAAACTTCAAAATAGCCTTTACTTTTTAAAGAAAACCTTTTCATGACCAATCATAGGATAATCAGACTTTATAAAGTTTTCAAGTTATGAAACATTTACAATTTAATGGATATAAAGATTTCAGAGCTTTGTAATAGATGCAATACTAAACTTCAAAGCTATAATCAATATTTCTAAGATCTCTTCTCTAATCATTCAAATTTATTGTAAATGATGAGAGACCCAATGTGAATACAAAAGTATATTACCTAAAATAACTAGGATCAAATACATTAGTATAGACATGTGGTTATTTACATATTTACAGAAGGATAGGTATCCTTAAGAAAAATATTTTTTCAAAACTAGCCCATTAACAGGAAAAACATCCCTCTTTCCCTGTAGATCTTGGAGGATGAAGGTTGACAGGCCTAGTTTGTCAACAATCTGAAATGGGCCTAGCCATAATCTCTTAAACTTAATGTGTTTACCTTTTTCTTCGTGAACTTTGTCCCATTTTAGAACTAGATCGCCAATTTCAAAAAAAAATATTATTAATTGAACTTGCGTCAAAAGAATATTTAACCAATTGTTGATGATGGGTATGAACTTGTCTTGCTTTATCCCTTTCTTCCTCTAGCTTCAGAATTTGGTACATTCTTAGTTGTAAAGTAGAGGAAGGTTTTTCTTCAATGGATTGGACTAGGGCTAGTGATGGAATAATTAGATTATGAGGTAGAATAACTTATTTTCCATACACTAGTTGGAAAGGAGAAGTGCCTATAGAGACCTTCTTAGTGTTTCTATCAGCCCATAAAGCAAAAATTAGAGCTTTGTGCCAATTTCTCTGATTTTGGTCAACTGTTCTTTTGATTATTCTGATGAGATTTTTATTAGTGGATTCTGCTACGCCGTTTCCTTGAGGGTAATAATTTGCATAATACTTAAGTTTAAAACCTCTTTTAAGAGCAAATTCAGTAATGGTATTTCCTGAAAAATAAGATGCATTATAAAAAATAAGGGCATGGGGAAGACCAAACCTGATAACAATGAATTGATCAATAAATTCAATAGTGTTTTCAGAATTGGCCACCTTGAGGGGTATTGCTTCCACCCATTTTATGAAATACTTTGTAGCAATCATGATGTATTTATGTTGCTTGGAAGAGTTAAGAATAATCTCACCTATTATGTCAAATTCCCATTGTTCAAAAGGTTGTTCAATATTAACTGGATGTAAAGGTAAGGATGGTTTCTACTGTCTTCCTGAGGCAGTCTGGCAGACTTTACATTTTATGACATAGGCATGAGTGTCCCTGAATAAAGCCAGCCAATAGTATCCAACACGCAAAATTTTATGAGCAGTGGTGCCTCCACCATAGTGTCCACCGGTTGGTCCATCATGTAGCTATTGCAAGACATTTTCAACTTTAGAATTTTCTATACATCTTAGCAAAACATAATCATGATTCCTTTTAAATAAGACATCATTGACAAGCTTATAATGATTAGCTTTAAGTCTAAGAGATATTTTCTTCTTGTAATTCAGTTGTAATGGATCATAACCAATTTTCAAGTAAAAAATAAGATCAACATATTGAGATTCAATGTCAATAGGATATACCTCTGTGATTTGGACATTATTACTTGAATCTGCATCAGTTGAACTATCATAAGCTCCAGTAATGAACCTGCAAAAACCTTGACCACTTACTATTTTAGTTGATTTGATGTTTACGTCATACTCTTGTAGGGAAGTAATCCAATTTGCTCTTTTCTCTCCCAATTCTTTCTAGATAATTAATTGCCTGATAGTAAGGAAAGGAACAATTACTTTTGTATGTGTTTTTAGCAGGAAAGGTCTGAAATGTTTGATGGATTTGAACACTGCAAAGGCTTTCTTTTAAACCTCTAAATAATTTAGCTCGACTCTCTGTAATTGGAACTAAAAAAGGAAATTGGAGCTTCAATTTGTTTCTCATTAGGTTGAGTCAAGACTATTGCATAGGATTGTTCGAAAGAAAAAGTATAAAGAATGAATTGTTTGACAAAATTAGGGGTTGATAACAAAGGGGAATCAATGATTGCTTATTTTATTGACTCAAATGATTTTCTTTCGATCAACCCCCATTTGAAAATTGACTTCTTCTTTATCATAACTTGCAAAGGAAATACAATTTGAGAGAGGTCTGGAACAAATCTTTTAACAAAATTAATTTGTCCAAAGGAAGGATTGCATGGATTTTTTGCTGTGTGGTAAGGGGATTTCAGATATCACCTTAATTCTATATGGATCTATGCAAATTCCCTCTTTAGAAACTATAAAGCCTAAAAATTTTCCTTCGTCAAGAGAAAAAATGACTTTTTAGGATTTAAGGAGATTCCAAACCTTCTACATCTTTCAAAGATTTGTTTTAAATCATGTAAATGATTACCTCTTTGTTTGGAATAAATTGTAATGCCATCTAGATACACTACAAATGTCTTATTGATAAAACCTCTTAAAGCAATATCCATAGCTCTTTGGAAAGTAGCTCCAACATTAATCAGTCCAAAAGGCATTTTTTGATAATCATGCGTTCCCCACTTAGTCCTAAATGTGGTTTTCAGTTTGTCATCTAGATGTACAAGAATATGATTGTAACCTGTAAATCCATCTAAGAAAGATATTAATTTAGAACCAACAATAGATTGTAAAATTTGTTCCAATGGGGGCCAAGGAAAGTTATCCATTTCACAGGCTTTATTCAAATTTCTAAAATCTATACAAATACGAATATCCCGATTTTTCGTTCTAACTTGCACAAGGTTTGAGACCCACTTAGAATGCATGACTGGAAAAATGATTTTAGCTTTAAGAAGCTTATTTAATTCAGTTTTAACCTGAGTTTCCAAGTTAGGGTGGATTTTCCTAAGCTTTTGTTGGATTGGTTTGACATTTGAAATCATAGGAATAGTGTGTTGAATGATGGATGTGTCATAGGTTTTCATATCATCATAATTCCATGCAAATATATTCTTGTATCTTTTCAACAAATGAATGAAAGCAGATCTTTCATCTGGTGAAAGTCCAAAGCCCAAATTGATGTTGTGAGGCTTATGGTCAGCTCCTAAGTTAACCAATTCAAATCTTTGAGTTGAACTTCTAAGCTTGCAATTAGTTACCTTTTTGAATCTATCTTTCAGGTCATATAAATATTCTAGTTTAACTACAGGTTTAGGTAAAGAATTTTCCTCGAAAGATTTATTCAACTGTTTTTCATGTTCATCCTCATTGATAATTAGATCAGAGTAAGACCCTTCATATGTATGAAAACTCAAGATGTCATTGTCATCATTAAACACTCACCAGTTAATAATGTTGTATGGAATGGAGGGGCAACAAATTAATTCAATTGAAAATCTATCTAGATTGAAATCTTCAGGTGGAATGAGTTTGGAAGCAACATTTGCTAGGAGGTCGACACTAGCAGTTTGTATTCTTGGAATAAGAGCAATGTTGAATGCAATTAAATGAGACATGAGTTCTTCGGTTAAAGATTGATAATGCTTAAGGTGACTAAAAAAACAATGGATGTTGTTTCTAACTTGTTTGATAACAATCTCTGAGTCACCAAAAAATTTATGGTATTTGGTATCAAGACTAATAGCCTTCTGTAGGCCATGTACCAATGCTTCATATTCGACAACATTATTGGTACAATCAAACTCTAATTTGCAAGCTAGCACTGTTTTTTCTCCATAAGGATTAACCAAAATGTAGCCAACTCCTCCAACTCCTGCTCTTTCATTAGATTTCGATCCATCAAAATAAAAGGTCCAAAATACACTATCATGCTTATTTACAAGGTTTTCTACAACAATACTACACTTAGAAGAATCTATTTGGGAGAAATTTTCAATTTGATATGAAACAAAGTCAACTAAAAACAAATATTCTTGCGCTTGAAAATTGCCAAAGAAAGACTCAAAGGAATAGCTTCCAAGAATATTGTTTGCAAAAGCTACTGATTCATTTTCTTCATCAAAATCAGTCACTGAATGTTTCATGTGTTTTTCCCTATCAACACAAATTTGATTGGGTTTCCATTGTAGGGAAGCCACATGTGTGACCAATCAGTTGCAAAGTAATCATGTAGTTTTTTAGACCAATCTCTCCTTAGAATAAGACCATAAAATTTAGGAATGTTAATATCTAATATATCTATTATTTGACAAACCTTTAAATTGGAAGCTAATCTTATTAAAACATAATTCATTTCTCCCAAAACATTGACTTTTGTGCAATCTAATTAAACAATTTGGACAACAAATTTTTGTGGTGTTATATTCAATTTAAGACATACCGCATAAGGCATGGCATTTGATGATGCACCAAAATCTACTAGACAACTATGAACATTCTTGTTAAAAATCTCAAAAGTCAATAAAAAGGGAGGAGTATGGGAATTTGCTCTATCTCCGATCAAAATGGCATCTGATGAATTAATGCTATCTGAAGAGGCATTAGGGGGTTTGATTTTCCCTTTTGAGGCCCTTGCAGTGACAACAATAGGTAATGGAGATGCAAGATCTACATTCAATTCTTTAAATAAAAGCTTTTGCTGATATTTTAATTTAGTAGCCTCATAAAGAGAAATGTTGGCTTTCACCATTTTCATTTCCTTGATAATATTATATTCCATAGTGTCAAATATTATCAAAGTCTTGGATGAAGAAGGAGATTTAGAAGTAGTTGGAAGAGAATCTGAAGAAGGAGTAGAAGACCTCTTCTTTACACTTTTGTCCTTATGAGGGAGAGAAAGGGACTTCTGCTTTTGATTTGTTGGAGATGGATCAACAAGTCGTTTAATGGTAGGGCCTCTTCTTATTCTTCATTTTCTGAAGTAGTTAGGATGAAATACCATAAACCATAAGCTTCTGCTATTCTTCTTCTTGGGATTCTTCAACAGATAAAGTTGATTCTTCCTCTTCATCATCTTGGTCAGATTCAACACTTGATATAATGGTAGGTGGTTGTGACTGTGATGGTTGAGTCCTTTCAAAGGCTGAAAGGGATTTTTAGAGGTTTCAACTACTTGCTTTTTAATTTCCACCATTTCTTTAGACATTGTATTTAGAAAATTTTGTAATACTTCCAAGTCAAAAGGATCTTTGGGAACTTTCTTCTTGGATTCATCCTTAAAAGTAACTTTTTTGGTTTGCTTTCTTTCATCAAGGGCAATTTTCTTTTCAAGGGCCAGGATTCTCTTTTCTATAGATAGAGCTTCTTTCATGTTATCAAGAAATATTGTTTTGTTGGCTCTATCTACGAACATAGCAATGTTTGAAGGAAGAGAAGAGATATACCATTCAATATGTACATCGGTCCTTGGTCTAGAAGTGGTTGGGATCTTATTCAGTGATTTGTTGAATTTGAAATTAAAATCTTTGATTTTTCATTTGGATTGGTCTTAAAATTTTATAAGTCATTAATCAAAGTGGCAGTTGTTCGGTCATCACCAAATTTCAACAAAAAATCCTCCTCGAACATATCCCAATTTGTTATTGATCCAGAAGGAAGAGAAAAATACCTGGATCCTACAGATCCTTCAAATGTGTATCAAAAGAGTTTGACAAAACAATCTTCTTCAGTGACTCCATTCAGATTGATGTCTAACATGAAATTATGAAGATGTTCCTCTGTAGGGAGGCCACCATCAGGATTAAACTTAGGAAGCCACCTCTCTGGGTGTTTAGGAAGACGGTGTAACGATGGAGCCATTTGTACTGCCCCAGGGTTATTCCATGGTCTTTGGGCCATTCTTGGAGTACTAGGAGAAGAAGAAGTAGTAGAAGATGAGGGGAATGGCGGTGATTTAGTCGTTGTGGAAGATGTTCCTGTGGTACTACTGATTATAGTTTCACTAGATGATTATGTTTGAGGAATGTGAATGGATAGGATGAGAGGTTCATTAGAAGAAAGTAAAGAGGTAGAAGAAGTGGAAGGAGCAAGAGGGGAAGATGGTGATGTAATATCGCTAGCAGAAGAATGAGTTTATGGAGTAGTTTTCTTTCTCCAATGAGTGGTTAATGGAAATACAAAAGGCTTAAATCCAAGTTTTTCAATCTGGGATCTAGTTAATACACTAGAATACTGCAAAGATGAGAAAACACTTCCTTCAGATATATCACTTTGCACATATTTTTCTCCATAAATAGAAATTCCTTCCAATTTTTAGATCACAGACTGAACTTCAGGACGCTCAGTTGGTATTTGAGAAGAAGTTTGGCCAACTGACTTTGGAAGTGTGTGAGCAGTTTTGATGGAATTTTGAACAACTTCAGATCTTAGATTAGGAGATTTAGAATGTGATCTGGAAGTTGGTGGTGATTTTGAGGGAGACTGGCTCTTAAAACGACCTTTTGGTTTAAGAGTGGATCTTATTTCCATTCATAGTCTTAAGGCCCTCCTTCTAGTGCCAAAAATGTTAAAGGCTCAAAAATCGCTGCCTCAACATCGGTGAAAACCACCAAGTCGGGAACTTAATGCAGCTCCTTTTCCGTTTGGAATGGTGGCTCCGACTGGGTTTATGGGACTAGTTTCCATTAGTAAAAGATATAAAAGCAGATGTGATATATAATTGTGGGGTTGATTATGTAAATGAAACTAAAATATATAGACTTAAAATATCTATCCTGAGATTTTTTTTTTTCCTGTATATGTGACTTATAAAGATCTCGCATTAAACATGAGAATATAGATCATCAAATCCTTTATGGAGTTAAAAAAATAAAATAAATATAACTGTTGGGTTGTGTTATATTCTTTCCATGACTAACCTATGTAGTGAACCGGGGGGTTTGAGGGGGGCGGGTAGCCCCCTTGTACAGGGTTCGGGGCAGCGCCCCGAGAAATTTTTTTTTGGACCCTATATTAGGTTGGGCGAACCTACCTATGGGTTTTCGGTCCATAGTTTTGGACGCGATGGTTTTCGGTCCATGGATTGGATGCTTCGGCATGTATAAATATGTATTGTAACATTGAAAGGAACATAATGAAAAATCAAGCTGGTAGTCTCGGTTTTGAGATCCAGTGGGAAATCTCTGTGTATATGTGTTTTATGTGTTATGCTCTCGCATTTTTATTTTTCTTGTGATTTAGAATTCGTATGTAGGTAATTTTTGTACGGGGTTAAAACCTACAATAACTAGTTTAATTAAATAGTTAATTAAATTAGTTGTTGAAACACATCACACATGTCATTGTTAATTCATACACTTAAAAGATTTCAATTAAACACATCAATAGTGATAAAGCTTAATTGCTAGCAAAAATATATATGATAAACACAAATACAGTAACTATTCAAATCATAAACGAAGTACTAGCATTCAAATAATAGTACCCGATAAATGTTAACTCTGCTAATAAATGAAATAGTAGTGGTTCCTCTTTCTATTAAGATTCCTTCAAGCTACAATAGTGAAAACCATAAGCTTTCTCGCAAAAATTCAGAAACCCTTTCTTCATTACAATGAAGGGGATTTATAGTTTGTAATAAAAATACAAATCTAAAAAAGTGTCGTAGAATACTGAAGTGGTTTTAACAAACCATACTAAAAATAAAGTAAAGACAATAATAGATTGTAGTTGTAACAACTTGACTATCCAATCGTCGTTGAATCTCGCATATATCTGTTGTTGGCTTTAATTCAGGTGGATGATGGAGTCGTATACGCATATGTGCATTAAATAATGCGTTGTTAAGTCGTGAAAGTAAATGAATGGTTATGCTGTAGAGACGCCTCAACATCAACCACTGATTATGCGGTTTGACTAGCAAATGCCAATGGCATTCCATGTCAATCTTTGACAGATTTTAGATACTCTCAACCTTCTTTTTCGATGATTCTTGCCATGCTTTAGTCAACAATTTTACATTTGGCCTGTAAAGAGAACTACAAGGATAAGTGGAAACTTTATAACTGAAGAATTACTCAGAGCGAATAACCAATTTCATATGAATCGATGTCTTTTATGATCTAAATCTTAAGAAACTGTTACATAATAATGAAATCTTTTAGCACTTTGAAAATCATAAACTCGTTAAATTTGGCCATTAAATGATAAAAACGTGCATTCACATGGGTTTTGGTACACATCACCACATCGAATGATTTTATCGGAGAAATTTTATGGTTGCATCGTTGAAACATGTGATATTCTCATCATTCGATAAGCTTATAGAGTGTAGTGGCTAAAGTTACAGGTGGGAAGAGATATCAGAGGTTTCATATCGAAGGATTGAAAGGATAACAGTCGATTGGAAGTTCTGATATGAATGTTGTGAAATGAGTAACGGGAAGTGTAGTGTAGATCGGAGGTTTTGGAAATATCGGAGATCGACGGTTGGAGTATCGGAGATGTATGGGTTATCACAGTATCAGTGATGTCACATATCATAGGAAGAGCAAGAATGAATATCAGAGGTCGGCGAATCGGAGGATATCAGAGGATCGGAGAGAGAAGGGATGTCGGAGGTCGGTGGATCAGAATATATCAGAGATCAACGGATGGAGGATATTGGATATCAGTGACATAGCATCATATTGAAAACATCGATATTGAAATCTTTGATAATGCTACGTGGAAATCTTGTGGGTTCGAGCCTTTATTATTATATTCACAAAGGAGCGCTTTTATCTCTTTTAGGCTTAAACATTTGAAAACTCAACCGGGGAATGGTTTAATTGTAATTTTTCTTAAGAGGAAATGTTGCCATATTTGAAATACCCCGATAAATTTTTGTCGATAAGGGATTTAAAACAAAAGCCAATGTTTGGGAATATGCATCATGGACCTAAGCTCCGATATCAAGGTTTCCATAAGGTAAATTTATCATTTTAGTCATGTTTTTGTAGAAATGAAACTAATATTATCTTATTTTATTGAAACTTAAAGGATTTTATCCTAAATTAAAAAGGGTCCCCCCATATTTTATTAGTTATACTATTAACAATAATGGGGGATTTTTAAGTAGTACAAGATGATGGTAATAATTGTTTGGTATAATGTAATTTCAACACACCAATTTCATTGGTGCACTTACGAATATCATTAATGTACTAATGTTCAATATTTTTTGAAAATAGAATTTTAGTGATGATGAGCGACCCACATACCATCTTCCGGTGCACACCACTACAACGTCAAATGGAGAGAAATTTTCATTAAGAGAAAGACTCGAAAAGGAAGCATAAAAAGGATGGTTGAAACAACCACCTATTTAATTCCCACTACATCTAGATTCACCAATTAGGAATGACTATATCAATCATAATTCTTCATCACAAGTTGGAAATGGAGACAATCAACTAGAGGTTGGTATGGATGATTACTTACAGGATATGACTGCCATGGAGGCAATGTTTTTAGATGCATTCCAGAACAATGAGCTAGGGATGATGCTCATAACATTGACACCTTATTTGAAAGCCTGAAATCTACTTACACCACCCCTCTCTTTGGACCTCGTGACAAGTCAAAGTCTACTAAGCTGGGGACAAAAATTTTACTGTACAACTTGAAAGCAAATTTTGGCATGTTGAATGCATGTTTCTCGACAATATTGAGGTAATTGACCTACATGATCGTTCAATTCCCTTATATTTTGAGAAACCTTGTCGCACAATAAACATTAAAAATGGTTGATTTTACAAACGTTAAATATTGACATTATACAATTATATTGCCCACCAACTGTAGGTTATTCAAACATAAGGTTCTTTCAAGTGATAATGTCTTACCAGGTAGTTGTGAAGAGGCAAAATAGTTGTTGAAAATGTTGGGTGTTGAGAACATATCATATCATGCATGTCTGAATGATTATATTCTATATATAGGAGAATATGCAGACAAAGATATATGTTCGAAATGTGGGAATGATAAGTACCGTAAATAAATAAATAAATGGGTAAATCACATGGTCCTCCTCATAATATATTGAGGCACATGCCTATAATCCCAAGGATTCAAAGGCTCTTTCCTTGCAAAGAATTAACTATGTTGCAGTGATGTCATGTCTCACACGGAAATGTGTTAGGAGTTATGTGAATCACAACAAATTTAATAGCCATGAAGCATATAGAGGACACTTGACCTGAAAAATTCAAGGATGAAGTACGAAGTCTACGGCTCAACATAGCCATGGATGGCGTCAACCCATATTCCCTCCAAAATACTAACGGTTTTGATTGGCCTAGAGTAGTGATCAATAACAATATTCCCCCCATGGTTGCCTGTGAATAATGAACATCGTATGTTGGCTCTCATAGTCCCCTATAGAAGACAAGCGAAGAATATGGACACCTACTTACAACCAATAGTAGATGAATTGAAGGAATTATGGGAAGGGATACATGTGTACAATGTATCAAGGCCCATCGCAACAGAGAGGAGTTTTACGTTGTATGGCATATGTGCTTACACCATACACGATTATTTAGGCTTGAGAGTTTTCTTTAGTAAATTACATTTTTATTGATTTGTTTATATACGTAACAATATTGTTTGACATATTAATTTAATTCGCTACAAATTTTCAGATATTCATGATCGCTAATGTGCGTTGTATATAATAATTCCCAGGTCTTGTAACAAAAGGATATCATGGGTGTAAATGTTGTGGACCTTCCCTGAAGGCTAGGTAGTTTGACCACCTACAAAAGGCAATGTATGACTACTCCAGGATATTCTTCCCAGAAGAACACCCTTACAAAAGAGCAACATCTGCTTTCAATGGCAAACCAGAGAGAACCCAAAGGCTTGCAATAATGACACTATTTGAATGGCTTAGAGCATATGAGAGAGAGAAGGAGGAGTTTTCAAAAATGCTCACTTCAAATGGGGAGCCAATGTTCAATGATCAAGAATTATTCGACACCTATGTTCAGAAATTTCCCATTGAGATGAAAAGGAAATATGTCTTTTATGAGCTCCCATATTGGGAGCATCTTAAGATTACCCACTGACTAGATCGGTGCATATATTTAAAATGTTTCATCTTCTTTATGCAGGCACATATCATCCAAATAAAATGACATAATGGTTGTTAGGAGAGATCTTATTACTTCAAAAACTAAAAAGAAACATTGGTGAAGGCAAGAAACTAGAGGAGAGGTTGGTCCCTCTTGGTCTTTCAAAGAAGGTGATGTCCCATGGATTTCAAAGAAAGATGTTATTTCTTTAGCAAAGGAAGTTATAATGGGTGTGAGAGTGCCTTCCTTATATGGGTCTTCACTATGACACTACTTCACTATGGAAGACCATTTATCAGGGTTGAAATCGCATGACCATTTGAACCTTCTAAGCGTACGTATGTCAAAAACATGATTTTATTATTTGTTATTATTTGTATGCAATGGGATATTTTATAATTATTTTTTGTATAATGTACTGTTTACTTTGCAATGTCATTATCCTCTTCTCATGCATGGGTGTGTGAACCATGACTTCCCCCAAGACCTATGACGTGCCATATCTAAATTATTTGCATTTGTATGTTGGATCACATCAAAGGACATTCATATGGTTAGCATTCCACGGTGGCATCAAGAGATAGCTAAGATTGTTTGTATGTTTAAGAAGGAATTGTTAACGAGTTTCATGGACTTGCTAGTTCATATTCTAATTCACCTAGTAGATGAGGTTGAATTAGTTGGGGTGGTTTCTTGTCATTGCATGTTCTTCTTAGAGATGTACATGAAGAAATTGAAAGGTTTTCTTCGACAAAAAGAAAAACCCAAGGTGTCTATGGCAGAGGGATATATATCGTATGGGTCTTTCGATTAATCTAGTGTGTACATCAAGTAGATTGACAACACACCAGGTGCGGTGATTTGGGAAGACTAAAGGGATGAAGTCAAAAGAGAAGGGGAGATTCTATAAACAAATGGAAAGAGGCACATGATAAAGAGTAAGTGACTTATCATTTGTCAAATTTCTACACAATAATTATTCACATTGAACTTCATATTAATGCATATTTTGATCTCATATGTACTATATATGTTGGTTTTATTTCATCAGCGAATTCAAAAATTAAAGGCATCAACAAATTCATTCTTTACAATATGGAAGCTGCACAACCATGGGTCGCATTGTATGAGCAGAAGAGGAAATGGGATAGTGACAAGAAATAATTCAAACGATTGAATGGTAGAAGTGTCCCTTATCCCTGTCATTTAAAGAAAATATGACAGTGACATGCCCTAACAATTGGGTTGTTGATCAAGTTAGAGAGAAATACGATGCATTTGGTCGTTACCCGCGTGTTGAAGAGGATGTGTTAAACATAGGGATTCGATACAAAAACTCGCTAATAATCTCTTTATGTACATTTTTAACTTCATAATTCACCTTTCAATTGTAACATCTATATTTTATATTTTTAATTATGTTCAATTTATTAGACACATGACACAATGGTTTTCACTTTCTTTATAGGTGCATTTGTTCCCATCTATGTGGCATATGGACATCATTTTCGCACAAAGAATGTTGATGATGGATACATGACACAAGACTATGTAGTGCAAGTCAAGTTCAACCAATCTAGTCGTGCTAGCCACCGCGATCAAAACCTAATACAGGGGACGCTAGGTTACATCAGAAAGATACAATAGATCATTCAACTGGACTTCTCTTCATTCCAATGTGTTATTTTTAGGTGCAAGTGGTGGAACACCTTTGATCAATAATGTAAAGGAAGATCACGATAGTGGGTTGATATATATCAACTCTTAAAAGATATGGCATGAAGCTAGGGAGCCTTATGTTTTCTCCAGATGCTCTAACCATGTGTTTTTTTTTTACCCATATGTGTTGGATAGGGATTGGTGGTTCGTATTAAGACACGACCCTAGATCAAAACATATTTTTGAGAACAATAGTGTTATCATGCCAAGAAAAGAAGATAATTAGGGTGATGACAACGAAGAGTGATATGTACTTTTGTTATTTCATCATTTACACTATTGTTGTATGTTTTTGTTTTCTTTCTTTCGCTAATTATATTGTTTTTTATTCGCCATGTTCCCATTTTATATAACTGGTAAAATTCACAAACATTTTTGCACCTTTTTTTTGCAGTGGAAACATTAATACACTTAAAACCAAGTATTTATAATTGTGTAATTTATAATTTAAAAATTAAAATTTTAACATATTTGTTTAATGTGTTTAAATCTAATTTATAGTGGACTTCTTCTATAGGCTTTGGATACACATCAAGATGAATCAAACATTGCAATTCTTAGCATGAGTCATCAATTTATAACTATAATTTAGTAAGATATCAATCTAAATGTACTCATATTATCTCCTTTCTCAAATGACATTGTGAGTATCAATCTAAAATAACTCACAAAGTGATAGAAAATGGAGAAGGAAAATCATATATGTGTTATATATGTGTACTAAAAGTCCTACTACAACCATTGTAAAGTTTTTCAATATAGTGAAATAACCTCCCTTATTTTCACTATGCAACATATCTACATAAATATAGATGCAGTTTAAAACATGGTGTACAATATATATGGTAATAAGGATTCAAGGTGACAATCATTCTCAAATAGGAAAATGAGAAGAATATAGCCAAAATGAGAAAATAGGGAATTTGGAAACAACATTGAAGATTTATTCTAGATTTAGATACTTATTGGTTTATTAATAAGTTCACGTGTATTTTCTTAAGGTTTATTTCAAAATCAATATAAATCATGTAGTGATAAATCTATGAGGAGTTTAACAATGAAACAATTGTGTATTAATATGTAAGATTAAATTTTTGACATGAGAGGTAAAGTCATGTTTACTATACTTAAATTCCAGTTCTTGCAACATTACGTAAACTAAAAGGAGGTCTTATGCATGTATAAAATGTTGGTTACATATTTTTATGGACCATAATAAAAACAAATGGGCTTACATGGATGCATGAGGGGTTTTAATTTTTTTTCTTCATGGATAATGGAAGGGTTTTGACTTCTGTTTTCAATGGTAATTATAAATAAAAGTTGAATTAATAAATATTTTATGGCTAAGAATTAAATGATAAATAACATGATGGTGATTAAGAGACATTTGTTTGACTTTCTAATAGACTTGATGATGCATTTTTTTCCTATTTAGATTATGTAAAATAAATATCTACTTTTATGTATTTATAAGCAAAATATGTATGTCTTTATCATTGTGAACATGATGTAATATTAGCTAGGAGAAATGTGAAAACATGAATTTTACTGACTATCTCGTGATAAGTATGTGGAAAAATAGTATTTTGAGTTGTTCATTAAGAAATAATCAAATGTATTATTTGTTAAAAAGTTAAATATAATATAGTATTATTTTTGTATTATTTAACGCATATTTATTATTAAAAAAATGATAAATTTAAACCACAACAGAAAATAAATAAACAAAATAGAACCAAAATATTATATCTGTATTACTAGAAAAAAGTTCACTTGTATCTTTAGAGGAGAACTTCCAATAGAGTAAATCGACAACTACAAGTAAATTCACAAATCTTATTTTACATTTCTTGATCCTCATCTTTAGAGAGAGAAAATTCTAATTTAAATTGGTAAGAGTTGCTATAAATATTAGATTTATATTGCTTGAAGATCTCATAACTTTTGTGATAAATTATTATTTTTTAATAGATTTGTTTTTAAGTTATATCAAATCCAAATTAATTATAAAAAAAATTGACTTGAGTTTTTTAAATTCAACAATAGATTAAATTTTATAAATCAATATAGATTCATCTTAACAACGAATCTACCAAGAGTAGAGAGGGATCAAATCTCATTATATGAAAATCTTCTTCAGAATGCAAAACTTGAAAAAAATGTACACGTCAAAAAAATTAATCTCTTTTAGTGATTGATAAATCTATGATTGAGATAGATCCGTAGTGGTTTTCTATCTCTATATATAGATCGACCATAGTGTAATTTTTCATTGTTTAAATTATATTTTTGAATAATTTATTATAATATATTCTATAATTAAGATTGAATGAGTTACACATTTTTGTCTTATTAAGAACTAACTAAAATTATTTCCCTCTAAGTAATTTTTCCTTGTGAGTATGAAACATTTTATTAACTAGATTAAAATGAATATGAATGAACTATCTAAGCAATAGAAAAATATTTATGGTAATTTTACAATTATAATTTCAACCATACTAAACTTTGTAATTTTTAAAAATATCTTTGCATTTTTTAATAAAGTAAGTCATTTTGCAGGTAATTTCGTATAGAAAATTTTGATATAAGTTCACTAATACATAATATATAATAAATACTATTTCATAAAAATAAACTTTCATGACGATAACCAGCTAACAAACATAAACATCATCTAAGATACACATTAAAATTCACTACCATCATCTAATTATATACACCTCTGGCACATATAAACATCATGATTAGCTAGCACACAAATCTAATAATCTAACAGGGCATCATCATCGTGATCACATCTAACAAAACACAAACATTGTAATCTAGCATCATCACCATACACATCCTTAAATATACCTCTCATGACAAATAATTGTTATCACACATATATCTATCTGCAAGCACATTACATGAACATATCTAGCATGACCTAACAATATACACATCGCCACCAACATATATATATATAAACAAGTATATAAACAAGTCAAATAACTACTATTAAATATCTAATACAACAAACGTAGTAGTGGCAACCTCGTCTGTAGTAATTGATAATGGATGGTTAAGTATTGCCTCAACAATCAAACTGTAAGGTGGAGGAGAAGGTGGTTGGTTCGCTCTCTCAAGAGAAACATGATGAACCTCTGCCAGTACTAGGACACAATCATGAGGAAAATGATGAAGAGGTGGAGTACTACCAAAATGATCATCGAAACCCTGACTATGATATGATGGGGTAGTACTACCAGAAGCATGATCATCACCCTCATCATCATGATCTAACGGGGTAGCACTACGTGAAGACTCATGTGATGTATCTTTTGGATGCCCTACATCCCTCCTCACTACTAGTAGTATGATAACTTCGATGATATGACACATATGACTCATCGTATCGCGTGAACAATCCGTAAGGAGCTCAAGGAGCCTAGGATATGCCATGATGTCTCCATCCCTCGTAGGGTAGACTCTCTCCTCAACCAAAATTATAAACAGTCGGTCGCAGTAGTCCATCATAAATTTGAGACCAACCCTACTGACCCGCATGCCCGCGCCCCTTTGCATTTGAGGATGTGCCTCACCCTGTGGGGCCTCGCCCATCTCTTCATTTGATCCCTTCGGTGGGGTAGGAGGCATGTCCCCAACGAATGTGCTAATGTCTACAAAATATATGCTACACAACAATAATTAGACAAATTCATTAAGCAATTTAATAAAACAAGTTAAAGAATGTGTTGGAATAAATTTTATTCTAATTAATTAAGACAATAAAATGAAACAAGATTAATTTAAAGAAAACATTAATATTACCTTTATCATCTGCACGCTCATTTAGTGTGAAGAGGATGTTACGACACTGTCTCCAGTCCATCCTCACGTACGGGCACAACACCAAGACAAACATGTGGTCAACCGCACTAGCTAGTAGCGCCAGTGTCTCGGCGAAAATCCTGGTTGGATACTTTGACAGTCCCCTCTTGCGAATCATCTCGCCCCACATGCGCATCTACACCTCAGTCATCGGCTTAGGAGGGCAACAGTCAAAAGTAAGCCTCGTCTCTGAAAACCTCTAAAAAAATAAACAAAAAATATTTGAAGCAAAAAGGAAGTTCATCCTCCCATGTATCATAACTAGACATCAATATAAAGCCCTACAAAACCGATGCAAAAAAATGGCAGACCATTTGGTAAATTGTGGTGCCAACATCAAAGAATCAACATAAAACAAAAGAGGGCAACTAATGCACTGCCCGTCACTAGTATAGTGTGCAATGGTACTCACTAATAATGGGAAGCACCTAACCTACTGTGCACCAAAAGAAGAAATACGTAGTTGTCCACCAGACACCTGAAAATCTGTTAGATGGACTGCATGGCCCCCGACATATCATTGAGAGTAGACAAGTTGTCTCTCTGTTGCAACACCATTGGGAACATCAAGGAACTCAGGAAAATCCTCCCCTCTCCTAGATAAGTCAGTGATAAAATATGTCCTCCTCATAGGGCATATACCACATCTCAGGATCAACACGGAAAGACTGTTGGTGGACATCCCACCAATGGATCAGGTGTGCCAAAAAGCCAGAGTGCACCTTTAAGGATGTAACCAATCATAGTACTTAAGGAGGATAACATTACTCAAGAGCACTTGGACCATTGCACTAATAGGGAGAGGGTATAAATCTCTCTCCCTCTCTTGTGTCTCCTATGGTCGAATCACATTATATTGATCTACCAATTCCTCTTGCTCTTGTTGCAACTCCCTCTATTGACATCTCTGCTACATGATTGACATATAAAATACATTAGCCTCGTACATAAAGCATATTTTTATTAAATGAAAAATGTGTTTATAAATATAGACATATAACTTTCAATTAAAAAAAAAATCCCTGGTGCGCCAAAAAAATAGTAATGCTCTGGCTTTGGTGCATTATCAAGGAAAGAAAGCATCGACAATGGTGTATACATGCATATGATGCATTGCTTTTAGTTCACATACATACATTTTGAACACAGTGAGTCGAGACAACCTTACGCATCAATGTGTACGTATAACCTTTACGCACTGATATGGAAAACCTAGGTTATCGAATGCATCGAGCTATATTTTTTAATATTATGTTTGCAATGCATTTGGTAAACGCACTGGGATTAACTTAAAAATATGCACACCGACATACAATTTATAGCTTTTCCCATGCATTTTAATTTACCAAACCCACTGACGACATTGCAATGTGATAGGTTCTCGCACTAAATTGTGGTGCACCCTGTAAATTTACAAGGTAAACCGCTATTCGTACGATAGGAACCTATCGAATGCACCATGCAGGCAAAAAATATCGAAAACAATGGATTTTTCAACCTAATTTGTAATTATAATCCACTAAAAAAATTAAATTAGAGAGAAACATAGACATTTTCTCATCGAGGAGGCATAGTTGACACATAAATGAGAAAAACAAATTTCACCACCATTTGAGAAAATTTGAAAGTCGTGCATTGAGCACAAGATGGAAGGATGGTGAGCAAGAGAAGCACTGAAGCCAGGGTGCTTGTGTGAGGCAGGAATGACATTGGTGCTTGAGATATCTACAACACTGTAAATGGAAAAAAATGAAATTTATGGTTGGTAGGTTCTTCTTATATAACTGTGTTTCAGTACGTTATTGTAACAACACTAACGCGTATTGTTTCCAAGAGAACCACATTTAAAAAATAAACAAAAACCTTATAGTGGTGCTCTTGCTAAGTACGCACTGGGGCGTTTCAATACATGAACACCACGAGTGCTTCGTGGGAATATAACACTGATATGGTGAAAAAAAAATTAGGACCAACACCAACATTTTTTATATTTAACCTTTGTCTAGTACTATCGAATAGTGTAAGCATCAGTGCATTATACATAGGTGGTGCATTGATGTTTTTATTTGTATAAAAAATAACTCTTCGATAGTGCATCACTCTCTACTAAGCACCAGGGCTTTTAGTTTAATTAACTACACCAATGTGTAAAATCTAATAAGCACACCGTTGTTTCTAAGTTTAAAACTCCACAATGGTGTGCTATATATTGTATGCACCGGGGCATTAATGTACTGGTTTAGCACTGGGTTGCCATCACATTATAGCACTAGACTGGGCAAAATGAATTTTACGACCAAGGATTTTGTAAATATAACCCTTTTCCAGTGTTGTCAAATAGTATACACACTAGTGCACTTTTGTACTTAGCACATCGTGTTTTTTTTAATCTACCATGGTGCACCATGTTCTATTAGGCACCGGTGCATTTGTGTATTATAGACGCATCGTTAAAAAAACATTCGCTCACCCAACTCCACTAGTGATGTCCGCTACAAATGGATTTTTGGGTTATTTTTATAGGGGCTTTCACAAAAACCTTTGTTAGAGGGTCTTTTCCTTGTAGTAGGAGAATAATTAATAAAAAACAAAGGAAAAGTTTCACAAGCCAAAGCATAACAATTTAGAAAGCAACAAAATTCAAGACAAATGATACATAGTCAGTGCAATAGATGTGGGGCTATTGGCCATTCTACAAACCAGTGTCCACATGCCCCTTTCAAATAAAAAGAGAAGAAGTACATGTGTTGAAAGAGAATAGTTGTTCCTTTAATTCTAATACTTTTGAGTTTGAATATAATTCAGATTATTTGTCTGGATTAGAACAAGAAGTTTTGCTTATTTTAAATCATTGCAATTGTTAACATCTGAATGAATGTGAATGCATCACTCAAGAATCAAATGAAGATGAATCTCTCCCGATAAAACAAAAAAATTGCATGGGTCATTTTAGAGATGATGGAGATGCCCAAATGCTAGCATTAATAAAAGCACTACTAGAAGGATAAATGAAGTCATAATTGTTAAATTCATTTATGAAAACAATGGTGAAAGCCCAAAAGGGCACAAAACAAAGTTCCAGATCCTCTCACAAAAGGACATGTTTGTAGATGCCTCTTTTGAAAGGAATACAAAGTCCTTTTATCAAACATAATAGAAATAAAATATTGAAGCCACTCATTCTGAATGATCTTGGAAAAGAAATAAACTGCCTTAAGAAAGAAATTTCTGAGCAAAAATAGAGAATGGAAAAGATTGAAAAATAAGGAGATATTGAAGATGTTGAGAAATATGGGGGCAACTAAATTAGGTGATTTCTCTTACTTTGATAGCTGCTTGTGATGTATTTTAAGTTAACTTGCTTAGCTTCTTCTTTTTCTTGATTATTATTATGTTTACTATCTTCAAACAACTACCAAACAATGAACATCAATGAGACAAGAGGACATAAAATATAGGCTAGAAGCCAGGCCCAAAACCTCTCCTCTTTTGAGGAAAACCCACAAGGGCTCTTCTCTTCTTATAAAACCTCAAATGACGAATTCCAAGACCTAATATCATTGTCAAAGACCCCTCCAAGAAAATCCAACTTTCCTTCTCGACCTAGCAGCTTCCAGCAACTTCGACCTACCCAACAACTTCTGCAATTTTGACTTCCAAAACTACTTCTGCAACTTCGATTTCCCCAACAACTTCTGCAATTTCGACTTCCCCAACAACTTTTCTATAGTTTTGACTTTCCAAACAACTTTTACAATTTTGAATTCTCCAACAACTTTACAAACCTTAACACAAGAGAGAAAGAGGGAGAGAAGGAGAGGGGGAGAGAGAGAGATATCCAAAATTTCGATCTTGTTTTTCTTCTACTTGTCCTTGATTTTCGTCCTTTTTCTAGCTTCTTTCTTGAGGAGATCGAACTTGCTTGTCTTGATCTTCAAATGAGGTCGAGTTCCTTCTTACATATAGGCTTCTTAGGAGGTCAATTTGTTGTCCATCGGGCCGACTTGATCCTTCTTGTAGGCCGAATTGTTTGACAAGGTCTTAGAGGGTCTTCATGACACTTTTGACTTTACAATTTTTTTTTTTACAAGATACAACATACCCAAAGGGATCTTACATGTATGATAATAACTCTTTTGACTTCATAATTCTATGACAAACCTAGAAGCACTCAATGGATGCTTGACCTACGAATAAATTTATCTTTAGCGTGAAACCCATGCATCAAGAATGACAATAACAATTTTATGTTCTCTTTAATATCAAATATATAAAACCATGATTACAATAGACATTACAAAGACCGAACCTAGTTACATATTTCAACGCTCCCTCTTAACTAGGCAGGTATTCATAATTCATACATGATACTTGGGACATTCTCGTACTGAAGAATTCTCATAAGAATATTCGGATTAGTAAGCTATCTCATAAGATATTTTCTCATTGTACCAGTGCATCTCTTCATACCAACCATCATTGTCAAATAGAAAGGCCTTGACTAATAACTCTATCTCTCCACAAGATAAGACCACAATGTTGGTGAGACAATGATAGATACATACCATCACCATTGTCTCTTAAAGCACATGCCCCACCTGGATGTTCACAAGGTATGTCCTTCTAGGGAAATTTCTATCTTGGAATAACACATCCTCAAGGAATTTCCTCTTTGACTACTCTTTTCTATTGGATCCCCCACCACATCCTTAAAGAGTATCATAATCAATCTCATATTCTTACCCAATCCTCCATTATTTCTTCATAACATGAAGACAATAATGATGTGTCTATCTCTCCCTCTCAACTAGGGAGTATATACTCATTCCTATAAAAGGAATATACCAACATTCCTTCTTACGTAGGAAGTTGCATCAGCTCCCTCTTAATTAGGGAGTTGTTTCCAACATCAACTATCACTCTTTTGTGCATCTACAATATGTAATTTTTCTAACATAAATGAAAGATTACGATTTTTCCAGGGGAAAAATCAACTATCACTCGTACTATTAGCTGCTAGTAGGGCTCCTCCTTTCGATGTCAGGAACTTTAATTCCTTCATCATGGAGCCTTCATATTCTAGATCTTGTTCATAGGACATCAACCATCTTTTCCATCACTTCCCTTCAACGAAACATAGTGTTGAACCAATAGTCATGTCATATGTAGTATACCTAGGGGGTAATTACCATGGGTCTCTCAATACCATACATCTATTACAATAGGCTTATCACATTATTCCTTAACTACTTGTGGTCCCTTACATAATGTGGGTTAACCACTTTATTTATTAAATATGGCCCATCACATTATTACATTATTCCCTTAAGTACCTCCCTTTGTACCCCATATTATTCCCACTAGGTATACTAAATTCCACCCCCCTTAAACATGTTTCGTCCCCGAAACATGAGAACAACACAAATATTAAGATATACTCAAAAGAGTAGTCCACTGGTACCATGCACGTGCATCTAGCCATCCCAAAGAAAGGTGAACCCTCAATCTAGTTGGTTCCTCGCTCGCTTCAGATGTAAGTTGTTTCTGGTGGCTTCTCTACGTCAATGTGTTGTGGGTGTCTTATTGCACTTCTCTGTGTGTCGTCTAGGGGTTGTTGTCCTTGTTGCTAATTATTTTCACCCTTGCTAGTTTTTTCCTGGCTGGGTGGTGGGGGTGTTGATATGATGAAGGTCTAAGCCACTGGATGGAGCCTAAGTGGTATCTGGTACCTATTGCAACGCTTGCGGATATTGCTTGTCTTCAATTATTACTTTCACCACATACTCTTCATCTAATATGTCAATACCAGTAACATTTTTTATTTTTGGCCTCCTTGGACCCTCCCTGTTTACTAATGGAAATATCTTGCAATGTAATTTTCTTCTTTTTATACCAGAGCTTCAAGAATTTCTTCTACACATTAATATTGACAGTACCAATGGATTCCATCCAAGGGTATCCCAAAATAACATCCATATTATCCATATCTAAAGTATAAAAACCAGAATGTAACACATACTTATCCACAAAAATCTTCAAATCTTCATAAATTTGAACATCCTCATTATGGACTTGTGTGTTTTCAATGTGTTTTGCTGGAACTTGCAATTTTTTTGCCAAATTAACATTAATAAAATTATGTTGGCAACTAGGATTGATAGACACATTGATCTTCTCTTTTTGAATATATCCATGAACTTGTAATAAGGAGATACCAGCAGAAAATAACCCCTTATGTTTCTCATTATCTTGTTTTCTAGCATGAGACCATTTGTCCAAAATGACTTTTTCAAATTCTTCATTAGGAAGGCTTACCAACTCCTTTCTATCAAGAGAGTCCCACCATATGGCCGCCTCATCTTTAAATTTAAGCCGTGCTAGATTTTTCCAAACCCTCGACCATGCAAAAAATGATAGGGGAGTCGTTGTCCACGAATTGCTGTCAAAACAATTTCTGCAACACAATTGATTTTAAATCAGTAATATCTCCCTTATCTAGACATCGATTCGACTGATTTTTTTGTTTGAATGTGGGTATTTTTTGCAAGGAATCTAGATATGTTTATTTGCAATTGTTTACCAAAATTTTCATATTTTATTTGCAAACTTGCCGCCCAAAAAATTCCCACACAAAATGAAAAACAAAAATAAAAATTATCCCCTCTCCCCAAGAAAGTGCTACGATACCGATTATAATAGATCTAAAAATATAATAAAATTCTATGCTAAATAAATCCAAGAGCCAATACACAAATAAGATAGAACTTATTCTCTTTATTAATCAAACCAGGTAGGGTAACACCATACAACTACTCCTTAAGGAAGGAGAACACTTCATAAGCCATACGCTTATCAATACAATAATAGTTGACATGTCTCAATGGAGAGTCTCTAACCTCTATATAATCTTCATACATACAATACCATTGGTAATTACCATGGGTCTCTCAATACTATACATCCATTACAATGGGCTTATCACATTATTCCCTAACTACTTGTGGCCCCTTACATAATGTGGGTTAACCACTTTATTTATTAAAGATGGCCCATCACATTATTACATTATTCCCTTAGGTACCTCCCTCTGTACCCAATATTATCCCCCTTGGGTATACTATATCATCGTTTCATTCATTGGGAAGCAACCTTTTGGTCCATATTCGGCTATCCTTCATACAACTACCTCTTCCAAGTCATGTTTCTTTTAGGATCTTCCATCCAATCTCATGAGTAATACTTGTAGATGTATTCTACAACCCTTTTTAGGTAGCCCTATTTTAACACAACCTAGTAGATCAAATATACAAAATCATGATTACAATAGACATTATGAAGACCGAACCTAGTTACATATTTCAACAGAAGATGGTTACAAGACTAGCTCATGGGCTCGACAAGAAATAAGGGAACTAAAAGGTCAAGTGAGAATGTTAGAACTACAACAACCCCCACTAGAAGATGCGAGAGAAGAAGAAGAGGTCCAAAATCCCAATATTAGTCTCTTTTAAGCACAAGATATAGAACGACTCAAGACCATGAGAATTATGGCAGTTCAACATCAAAAATATCATATTTTAATTGATCTAAAAATTTAAGGCCAAGTATTCAAACTAAAATCCCTTATTGATTTAGGATCTGACCTCACTATTTTGCACAAATATTTTATTCCTTATGTTTATTGGCATAAAGATTACCAACCTGTGGTTGGATTGGGAAACCAAGAAATGAAACCGAAATATGCAGTTCTTGAACCTACTCTATGCATTGGAAGACATTATCTAGATTTGAGATTTTTCTTATCAAAGATTCCAGCGGGCTACATACTTGGAACCCCATTTTTAGCAGTTGTTGAACCCCAAGGGTCAACAAGGACAAGAGAGGGGAAAGCAACATATTTCATGAGTGTCCCATAAATTCTTGGAGGGACAAAAATAAAATAAAAATGGAAAAAATAGTTCCTCCTTTTATATCCACTCCTTAACTTTCCACAATGGTTCATGTTGCAGATTCCATCCAAAGGAAAAGGAAGAAAATAAAGGAAATAAAAAATCTAAGAAGTAATATCAATATAGAAAAAAGGCTCAAAGATCATAAAGTCCACGAAGAAATCTCAAGACTCAAGTCTCTATTTGAAGAGGTATGCTAAAAAAGCTCAATTTCCTTCTGTAAGAAAAATGAATATTTTGTTGAGCTTCCCTATAGAACATTATATGAAGGTAAACCATGTAAGCAATGAGTAATCCCTATCAACGTTTAGCATTAAAAACTATGTGAAGAAGTAATAAAGGGTTTGTTAAAAAAAGGTTCGATCAGAGAATCTAATATCTCATGGAACTATTATGTATTCTATGTAAATAAGCATTTAGGGCAAATCATAGGGGTACCAAGATTAGTTATAAATTACAAACCCCTAAATAAAGTTTTGGTTGACGATACTTATCCTATACCAAATAAAACCAGTCTAATCAATTAGAATTGTTGGAGCTAAATTATTTTCAAAGTTTGATTTGAAATCAGGATTTTGGCAAGTGGAAATAGGTGAGGAGGATAAGTTTAAGACTACATTTAGTGTTCCAATTGGCCATTATGAATGGAATGTTATGCCTTTTCATATGAAGAATGCACCTTCAAAATTTCAGAATGTTGGGGATCAAGTATTGAGGCCCTATTTTGACTGGTTAATAATGTAAATAGATGATATATTGGTCTTTTCCAAATTTATCAAAGATAATTTCAAGCATCTCACTAATTTTTTACAAGTAATTAAATAAAGTGGGATAGTCATTAGCAATAAGAAAATGAAGTATTCCAAACTAGCATCAAATTCATTGGCCATACTATCTGAAATGGCTAGATTACTCTTCAATATGATGTTGTCGAGTTTACCAACAAAATTCCAGACACGATCTTAGACAAAACTCAATTGCAACAATTCCTAGGCAGCCTTAACTATGTAAGTCATTTCTATACACATTGCGCCAAGCATATAAAACACACCAAGGTAGTCAAGAATATTAAAGCATAAGTAAGCACTTTTCCTATTTTGTATGATGTCAATGATGATTTTCCAAATATTTCAGAAATTGATGCAAGAAACATAGAATGGGGTGCAATTCTTAAACAAGTATAAAAGTATGAAAAAAGAATGAAAGAAGAAATCATAAAATTTGCTTCAAGTACTTGGATGGAGGTTGAACGAAATTATGCAACAATTGATAAGGAAATAAAGGTTGCTTTGAATGCACTCGATAAGTTTGGAATTTATCTTATCGACAAAAGGTTCCTTCTCATAATTGATGTGGTTGCAATGAGTAGAGTCTTAAATAAATAAATAAAAAAGGCAAGTGAAGTGAAATTTTCCAAATGGAAAGTATTTTTTCTAAATTTGATTTTGAAATTGAATATATTAATGGAACAAAAAATTATATTCCAGATTTCCTTAGTAGAGAACATTTGAAACCAAGTGAGCATGATAAGAAAAAATCAAGCAAGCGTTGTAAAAAATCATCAAGAGAATGTGTCAGGACATCATCAAGCGAGCCATTTCATTGCATGATAATAGTACCTGAGTGGAGATATATTCATGAAGAAATTTGAGATATTCCAAATAATCTTGAATGGAGACAATACTCGGAAAACTGGGTCCATACATGACAACTTAGAAGTAGTTGTGTACTAGACACAAACTTGCAATCATCAAGTGCACATGTACATCTAGTCTCAGAAGTTAGATCAAGATCAACATCTGAAAACACAAAAAATGATAATGTCTCTAAAAAAAACATATATAGTAAAAGGCATGTGCACATGAAGCGATTATGTAATTGAACCTACATTTATGTTTGGCATCTAAAGTACTCATCAAAATCGTGTTACTTAATCACAAAAGTAAATGCATTCATCCCGATGGGGACTAAGATTGGGTACCCATGAACCATAATATGGAAGAAGGTAATTACAAGAGAAACAAGAAATTACATCCAAAAATTAGCTTAGGTCATGATAACACAACTAACAAATCTCAATAATTAAATACTATTAAACATAAAACCGAATGTGCCGAGATTTTATGACACTCACAATATGTGAAAGCATAGATCGTAATTGTTTGACTATCACATGTCTTTCGGATCCATGATTTCCTGAACTAATTTATCCACCATAACTTTAATGAAATATTTCATTCAACCGACTGTAATCTCTAGCTTAACAAGCTCATTGAATATCTGCTTCTCAATTTCCATATCCTCTTTTTGCAATTGAGCAACTAAGACAATTTTATATTCATTAATATTAACAAAAGCAATTAGCCATTTGCTAATTTCATATATAGTAAAATCAATTATATCATCAAACTCTCTTTCCTTTGACTCTTTTAGGCTTTCTAATTCAGCTATTAGCATATTTCTTCAAATTAATTTAGAATCACATATGATGTGTGGACTGTTTATATCATGAACAATTTGTACCACTACGAGAAAGGTATCACCTCTTATAACATTTATGCTTTCACATTCAAAAATAATGTTTTCAAGTGTACATATTCTTTTACACTATCCAACTTTTGATCTACTTCATTCGATTAGAATTTGGGAGTCCTTTGATTTTTTTTTTTGTCTAGATCAGACACTAAACCAAGCCTTTGACTAAAAGTAAGTCGTTGTCAAGGAAATGTTTGTCTTCTTGAACACTACTTTTAACCAAATCGACAAATGAGTTAATTCCCCATGCTAAATGCATCAAATAGGAAGCTGATTGACACGCATGTTCAATAATTTCCAATATTTGGCATTTACTAGCAATAATATAATATTTCACTGCATTGAGGAGTTTGAGAGCTTTATTAAGTCTATGGGATGTGCCAGGAGTAGAAATTGTCGATGGTGGTTCCCGTATTGCCAGTGGAGTCATTAACAAAGGACCCAGATTTAGAGCATATTATAGCTCTTTTCTTTTTCCTTTCAGTATCAGGTTCTCTACTCCCAATTGGCCAATAGACTGTGCAAGTGTGTTACTAGTAGCCTGATGCAATTGCATGAGTATGTTGGTTGAAACCCCAAACAGGTCAACATCCATTTATACTTTATCAATAACCTTTTTATTATGCACCTTTACTTTTTCAAATTTTTATTGCCCTTGTTATAGTTTGTATCTTGCAAAGTGATAGGGAACCCATCAAAAGTAATGCCTTCTTCGGAAATTTACTCCATTATTTTCTGATTTTCTTCTAAACAAATACTAACCCAATAAGGTAGTATAGCGCTCTCAAATTCCAAGTTCATAGCTTGTTTAATGCTTCATGTTTTTAGAGTACTTTTGGATTTGGTTTATTCAGTTGTATGTGTTCTATTTTGAATGAATGTCCGAGGAGGCTCTTCATCATCTTTGCCACCTGATAGTTGACTGTGAATCAGTTTTTCACTTGCAGTGTCCTTTCTCTTTCTTTGAATGTATGATGAAGTCATACCAATACTAGATGTGCAAGGTGGAGGTTGTTGCATAGGATTTGAGCCTCTTTGCCTAAATTTATTTCTATGTTGATGCTGGATTCTTCAACAATTTCTCCAGTATCCATTATTGGTTCTTATTATTGCTTGGAGCACTGAGGCCCTCCTTGCTTTCCTATGTAACTCTTGTAAACAAGTTCTTGTATTTGACAAAACCTAAGTGTGTGGTAAATAGGCTTTTTGGATCAAAGCCTCGATAGGCTTCAACTTCTCTTAAGTTAAAAGAATGCAAAGACTCTGCAAGCTTTGCAATGTGAGCCACATTCTTCATAATGAATTGTCCAATAGTAAACGACAAAGAAATAAATCGATTTTTCTTTTTCTGTTCAAATATAACTAGCCAATCATGGTATTGTCTACAGACTTTGGCAACAAAATACCTATCCAAAACAATTCTTGGCATCAACAATGGTATACCTTTAAACCCATAAATTCGAATAACCATATTATTTTATCTTCCTTCATGCACCCCTTCCCCACATGAAAACTTGTGCTTGGGAAGATATTCTATGGGGCTCTTGTCCAATTATCATTGAAATGATTTTCCTTAAAAAGACGTCCTTGATTAGACAGAAAAATAAAGCAGCTTCCTGCTTCCACAATATGGGATACCAAAACCGCGTCAATTCTTCGTTAGAATTGAATTTAGGTTTGTGGGGTGAGTCATGAAATACATGGTTCGAGATGATGGTTGCTATCAGGTATGCTATCATAAAGAATCTATTACTTTTGGACAAATTGAATAAATGAAAAAAATAACTCATTTGAAATAAGATTAGCCTAGTCGAATAAATAATCTTTTTATATATGAATAGTAGAGTAGATAGGGAATGGATTTTGGGACATTTGTTGTATTTTCTCAGCCGATTAGACGAAAACAGACCCAATGAAAGTATCTAAACGATTGTCTAAACAAAGAAATATCTAGAACAAAAAGATCAAAAGGAACTTGAGAAGTTGGTGAAATGAACTCTTGAATAATGTTCATGCGACCTACTTATGACTCCAGAGAGATATTTGCTTATGATAATTTTAGGCACATATTTGGTTCTAGTAGCTTGAATCTGCCTACGAATGCCTTGGGAGTAAGAGGAATTGGAGTCTTCTTCACTCCTAGCATAATTGTTCTTTTGTTTGAATCAAAACTGTTTGCGCATAAATAAAGGACTTCTTTGAAATCAAACACTTCTCGAACACCTGCAACATTCACTTATCCACTAGAACAAATCTTATTTCTATTCTTCTCTTTCGTTGATAGGTTCACATATCATTCATACACAATAAACCACTGAAACATCTCATCTCCAAGTGATCCAGATTTAAACATGAATGCAATAAAATACAGAGATAACCATATACATAAAGATGCAGCGGAAATAATGCTTCATTTCATTAATGGAAAATACCGAAATATGCTTACAACCAAAAACGGAAATAAACCAGCTAGGGCAATGGTAGCTTATCTCTGAGAAGAGATGTGGCGGATACAAGCCTCTGAACTGTTCCAAAACTGTGTTACAATGAGGCTCGAAGGCCTATTTATTGTTGAGAAACAATGGAAAACCCTTCACATTCAAAACCTACCCCCTAGAAGATGAAACGCCAAATTGTGGGCCCCGTTTTGGGTAAATTGGTACATCAATTTCCCGGGATCGTAACTTTTGCATACGATCTTCGTTTGACGCGCATGATAGCTCGTTAGAAAGATCTATTCGAGAACTACCACTTTGGGAAGGGAAACATCAATCCATGGACCCATGTTACCCCGAGATTTCCTAAAAAACGTCGTTTAGGGCCTCAAAACGGCTCCGGAAGTTCAGGACCCGAAAAAGCTGCTAAAAATAGTAAGTTGTGCTACAATTAAGGAAACTGAAAAGCTGAAAGAGATAGTTGCGGGGGTCCAAATGGGATAGGTGGGTGGCCACCAACATCCACCTGGATCATTCCTCC
>APFE030393641.1:404589-511012 GCA_000404065.3 Pinus taeda
TGGGTAGCCGCTGAAGGATCTGCGCAAAGCTATCCATCATCGCGGTCCTTTGCCGCTCGAGCGCTTCTTCGAGCAAGATTTTGATAGGATCTCCTGCCCCCTCGTCTTTCTTCTCACCTGCCATGGGAGGTCGTCGGGATTTGCGAGGCTGGTCTTGCAAAGGTTCGACCAGTTCAAGCCCTAACTCCTTATATCCTGACCTCGTTGGGGACATGCAAAGAAAAACAGAGAAAAAGCAGATCGCTCTGATACCACTGATCCATATTTAAACAGGAACGCAATAAAATACAGAGATAACCATATACATAAAGATGCAGCGAAAATAATGCTTCATTTCATTAATGGAAAATACCAAAATGTGCTTACAACCAGAAATGGAAATAAACCAGCTAGGGCGATGGTGCTTATCTCTAAGAAGAGATGTGGCGGCTACATGCCTCTGAACTATTCCAAATTGTGTTACAATGAGGCTCGAAGGCCTATTTATTGTTGAGAAACAATGGAAAACCCTTCACATTCCAAAACCTACCCCTAGAAGATGAAACGCCAAATTGTGGGCCCCGTTTTGGGTAAATTGGTACATCAATTTCCCGGGGTCGTAACTTTGGCATACGATCTCCGATTTGACGCGTATGATAGCTCGTTAGAAAAATCTATCCGGGAACTACCATTGTTGGAGGGCAACATCGGTCCATCGCATGGACCCATGTTGCCCCTGGATTCCCCAAAAAACGTCGTTTAGGGCCTCAAAACGGCTCCGGAAGTTCAGGACCCGAAAAACTGCTAAAAATAGTAAGTTGTGCTACAATTAAGGAAACTGAAAATGCTGAGAAAGACAATTGTGGGGGTCCAAATGGGATAGGTGGGTGGCCACCAACATCCACCTGGATCACTTTTCAAATCCTTTTTTCTGAAATTTTATCATTTTGTCATATCCCCCCTATGCTTGTCTTTAGTGCACTGTGCAAGTTCGAGTCTTCCGTTCTATATGGTCTAGGGTCTTGAGAAGTGTTGGGTTCCTATTGTCTATCTCACAGTAGAAAATGCTCTAGATTGAGCTTCCCCTGATTACTTTGATGCAACAAACAATAGGCATCGTGGAAAGAGGAAGCTCTGCATTAACCTACTCCTAAGCACTCTACAATGAAAATTCTCCACATCGAGCCACCTCTGAGCATTATGATGCAACAGTCGAGAAGCACTGTGACAAGAGCACCCTACAATGAAAATTATCCACATAGAGCCACCCTTGAGCACTCCAATGCAGCATACAAGACATGAAGGGCAGGAGGAAGCTCTGCTTCAAGCCACCCCTGAGCACTCTATAGCATCACTACACCTGAAGTTCTTCTCCCATCCCTAGTCTATTTCTGCTACCTGGGTATGTTTAACACCCTCTCTGGATTGGGGGAAGCGAGTAAGATTTAATCTTGTTAATTAGGATTTAATTGGGTGTCGCTGGTTATATCCTGTTAATTAGGATTCAATAGTATTTAGTCGGATTTCAACTTTAATGAGTTTGTTTATAGCCATACACTGAAAGCATTATATATTTAAATAATACCCTATTTTATTTTGGATCTTCCCATAAAGAAGATACATTTTCCTTTTTTGTTTGATTTTAACTTCTATTAATGTTTTATAGCCATTAGGGCAAGCATTGTATGTTCAAATGATTGTGAATTTCATTGGGGTCATCCCATAAAGAAGGCATGTGTAGCTCAGTTGTTGGATTTTAACTCTTATGAGATTTTTATATCCACACAAGGAAAACATTTTATGTTCAAATGGTACCCAATTTCCTTTCGGGTAACCCCATAACCAAGATCTATGTTCCTCTTTAGTGAGATTTCCAGTTAAATGAGTTTGTTACGGAAATATATGGCAGGAATTTTATATTCAAATGTATGATTTAAAATTGTGCATCTTAATACTTTAGGGTTACAAATTTCTCAATTTTCACATTTATTGTTCTCTTCAAATTGTGATAGGGTTGTTACTATGAAACACTCATAAAGAGGCAGGTGTAATAACTTGGTTCTTGTTATGAGCATGGCAATTTCAAAGTCTTCCTAGAGACACACAATATCCACAATGCATATATTCAAATGGTGCCCAATCTCCTTTTGGGTCATTGCTTAATAAAGATTCATGTTCCTTTTTAGTGGGATTTCAACTTTTACAAGTTTTTGATAGCCATATGGGGTAGGTATTTTATATTTTAATATATGATTTGAAATTCTATGCATTCCCTTAAACCTTAGGGTTCCACATCTCTTAGTGTGCATATTTATTCTTACCTTAGAATCATTAAGAGGTTAAGAATATCTATCGTTAAATTAAGAGGAAGAACATGGTTGTAATGGGGGGAGAGGTAGATTTTATAGTGCACTATATGTATCATTCCTTCTACAATTTAAGAAAGGCACTGTAAAGTTTAAACATAAGTGATTTCCTTACATTATAATTGTTTTTATTTGTGAAATATCACCGAAGTTGAAGTTAGGATTGAGAAAAATTTAGGTTATATTGGAGCTGCAGTTCTTGTGTCCATAGCCTTCATGGATCTTGGAATGTGTATGTAGTTACTAATCTTTAACAATTTTATTTCGTATATATTTGGGTATCGATGTTGATATGGAGAATTGCAGTTGTGTCTCAGTGGTGTCTGATTTGCAGGAAGGGGCTAGGTTCAAATATGATGTATTTAATAATAATAAGCTCTCGAATGAGATGATTGATTCTGATTAATTAGTTTTTTGAAAAGAAGAGTTTAGAATTGATCCTAATATAGTATTGTTTTCTATTATTTTTTTCTATTTTTTTTTTTAATTACTCTAGTTCATTCTTGTGATTTATATAAGTGGCTTGATTATTCAATATCTTTCATTGAATTTAGGAGTTGTCACAGGTATGTCCCTCATGTTTTCTCTTCTAAAATATTATGTGAATTGAGATTCTACTCAACCCTGAACTTGCTAGTCCATCAGGTGAGCATCTCCTGCAACACTATAGGGAAGAATATTCAAGAAATCTAAATTTTATCTTATGGTTCCTATCAGGAGTGGGTGTCATTGTTCCAGATATTCGTGAAGGTTACACTCTTCAAGAATTATTTTACAAAGTAAAATTATTTTACTTTGATTTCTAATGCAGTAATATTATTTTATTTTACTCAGTCCACTGAAATGAAACTGAAACTAATGCAGTTATTGTTTATGAGAATATTGATTTTTGTTGGAAAATAAATTCAATTGCAACTAATGCAAAGAATATTGTCTTTTTCGTAGAAAATGAATTCAACTGCAAATAAAATGCAGAGAGTATTGGTTTTTTTTGTTGGAAAATGAATTCAACTACAAATAATGCAGAGAATATTGATTTTAGTTGGAAAACAAATTCAACAGTACTATTAAGAATAGTATAAAAAATAATTTACATAGTACATATAAATATGCACTATAGACAATAGGTAAACCATTAATTCAGTTTCTTACGATAAATAACAGTCCACAAGAACCCTAACTGAATAAGGGTTAACAATTTTACCCCAATCCACTTCATTCACTTCATTCATTGTTTGTAATTTTCTTGTCCCTTCATGTTTTTATCACAGTTTTGGGAACTGCATTCACTCTTTACATGATGTTCCATATACCTACATGGGCTGGTGTTAGAACACTTACTCTCATTGAAGTGCAGAGATTCAGGGTTCTCTAACCAATCCTTTCGACTATACTCTATGCATATATTTCGAGGCAAAATGAAAATTCATTTTTCTTATGTAACTTGGTTACTTCTAAGGCTTTCATCCTATGTTATAACTCGGGACATTGCAGATGAAAAATTTGGAGTCGATCATTACTTTTGTTGTACTTACAATGTTTGGTTATTTCTTTGGAGAGCTGGCATATGCTAAGCCTAAAGCCAATGAGGTGTTAAAAGGAATGTTCATTCCTAATTTAAGAGGAAGTGGAGAAACTTGTATTTACATTTCTCTTCTTGGAGTTTTCTTACACTGTAAGCCCCTATTACTTGTCTGTTTCAGTAATTGAATTCAATGAATATGTCTCTCTAGCATAAAGTAGTAATGATTAGAAATATGGCCAAACATTTTCCCCTATGATGCAGATTAGGCATTAGGAATTTAGTTGCATAGTAATAAATAGAGTAATTTTAATTGCAATTTTTTTGGAGTGTCCAGGCGTTTTTTGTCAAAATTTTGTGAAAACATTTGAGGTCAACTTTTGATTTGTGTTGTTTAAAATGGTTTTTTTAATTACATATATGGATTCAACACCCTCAAAACATCTGAATCACTTAGATTGTGAATATTTCACCTACAAAACTTGTGATTTAAATGAATGTTGCCAAAACAAACTAGATAGAAAAATAAACTAGAAAGCTTTCCAAAAAATCACACTGGAAAACTAGGTTATAAATGCCTCAAATGATGTGTATCTTATCAGGTAAAAAATTTAGTACTATGGTATTAGGTGTTTATTAATTAACTTCATAAAATGTAATTGATCCTATCATCCACCATATCCAGATAGAATTTATTTCTTCACTCTGCCTTGATTCTCTCCCGGAAAGTATCACCAATTCTTTTTGGAGTTAATGTAAGTACTCTTCCATATCTTAGAGAATTATTAAAATATCTGGAATAGATTTCTCGTGTACCATATGTTGTGGTTTGTTTACAAATAAGATCAATTTTTGATGGGTTGGTTAAATTACAAGTTTTCCTTATGGAAATTATGAAATGTAATTATTCCACTCAGAATAAGGTCTAATAGTCCCATATCCAAGAACATAATTTGTAAAAGTACACTGAAAAACTTGATCGTTCAACGCAAACTGTCATAACTCCATCTAAAAATCCTCCATAGAATCATTCACTACATGAGTATACTACTTCTTGACAATGTCGCGCAGCCATAGACCCGTTAATGACTCATTAATCAGATCAGAAGCCTATGAAATATATTAAAATGTTGTCTATGTTCCAATGAGTGTGCACGTATTTTCTCATCAAAACTAGATTTGCTAAATTTATGGCGTTCTTAATCAATTTCATTGTTACCTGTTTGAGCAGGGCAATATTTTCTTCACAAAATGTATCTACAAAGGACTCGGATAACTATTGGAACTTGGACTTGAATACCTCATCTTTTCTATTAGAAGTAAGCAGATCCTTCCATCCCAATTGTTGAGATTTTCTGTTTTGAATAAAATAGGCAAAAATCTCAGTAGGTGATAATAATAGAATTTTTCTTGCTAGATTAACTCCAGGTTGTTGGGAGAGAGTTAATGCATCCTAAATTTGATGTGAGAGGATTTATGAGGCAGTTAGATTCTCCTTGCTATAAAACAGGTATCCATATGGATGGTTTGAGAGTAGTGTGAGAGTTTCTGAGGATTTGATTTATGTGATCTCCTTTTTGATTAATAAAGAATTGTCAATGCCTATGTTTGGTGGACGTAGCCCAGATTGGTTGGGGGAACCACGTTAAATTCTTGTGTTGCCTATGCATAGTTTAAATGGTTGTGTATATGTTTTATTGTTTGCTGTGCATCTCATCTCCAACAATTGGTATCAGAGCATGTTGGAGGCATCGTGTGAGCCTGCGTGGAGGTTTGAAGAAGCTGCGTGGAGAGATTTGTATGACTTGCTCGCATATGACAATGGAGCGCATGGTTGCTGGTGCGTTGAGTGAAGGAGCACATGATTGCTGGTGCATATGGTAACTGGTGCTGATGCGTGGAGCATATCTACTTAAGTAAGGAAAGGTTGCTACGGAACAGGTCTGCTGGAGACAGCTATACCACGCAAAGCTCAGGAGGTATTGCGTTGAGGCGTTGCAACTCCTTGATGGGTTTGACAGTCACGAGGTGGTGTTTACGGATTGGAAGGGTTTCCTTCAATGTTTCGTTAGCGAAAATGGCGTCAAACTCACGCTCCACATATCTTCTACTTGCCACATCGTCACTCTGTCGTTCGAATCCATCTACCATTTCAAGCAGCTATACAGGGTAGTGAAATTACCAATGTGCTCAACGTTCATGCTCGTAGTTATATTCAATAAAGCAACTGCGATGGTGAATAATGCACACGATGAGATTTGACAATGTTTGGCATTTGCCCATTATTTTAGTTGGTCGCGTTTATTGTCGAATGATTCCACACTACGGGCTTCTGTCATGCAGTAACATTATATTCTAGTGCTAGGAATTCTGTATCCAAAATGTTGCTCATCATCTACAGCCGTCCATTATTATATTTCTCTCAGCTAGATCACACAGATTCGAATTTTGGGGCAAGCACCGATATCTGTGAAATACTGTAAGTAGTTTATCTATAACTCTATATGGTTTGATGAACATAATTTAATATTTTCGGCCACATGAAAATGATTGCGATCGGATAAAGATAGTTAACTACTTCTATATGACGAATTGGTTGAAATTAAAGGTGAAGTTGAATTAGAAAAGATTTTATTCTGAGTCTTTTTGTTTTGGCATTGGCACGGAATTTGCACAACAAAGGAAAAAAAAATTTAAAACAAAGGCAGTAAAGCATAGGCGGTGTTTTGAGATTAACTAATTTTCTTTAATAGTTGGAGTTTGGAGATTATTGTGTTTTTTGGTTGATACAAGATGGTGAAAACTCAGAGTGCGCGGTTTGAAATTGAGAAGTTTAATGGAAAAAATAATTTCGAGATCTGGAAGGTGAAGATGCATGATTTGCTTGTCGAACATGGCGTGGCAAAGGCATTGTTGGGCAAATCCAAACAGCCTTACAACATCACAGATAATGAGTGGGCCAAGATGGATGAAAGAGCGATAAGTGCTATTCGACTGTGTCTAGCTGATGATGTCCTATTTAATATCGTGTCGGAGACAAAAGTTGCTGGTTTGTGGATGAAACTAGAGAAACTGTACATGACCAAATCCTTAACCAATAGGATTCTCCTGAAGTGATAGTTGTACAGTTTGCGAATGAAGGAACGTACATCGATTGCTGATCAATTTAAATGCTTTTAATACTCTTCTTGTGCAATTACAAAGTATAGAAGTCAAAATTCCATCCGAGGATAAAGCTATTACTTTATTGTGCTCGTTTCCCGAGTCATGGGATCATTTTGTTACTTCTATAAGTCTTAGTTCATCAGAAACTATTGAGTTTGATGATGTAGTTGCATCCTTATTATCAGAAGAAACAAGGAGGAGGTCTCATTCTGAAACCTCTACATCAGAAGCTATGATGGTTAGAGGTCGTTCGAAAGAAAGACATCCCAGGAAGCTGAGCAACTCACGTTCAAAGTCAAAAGGGAAGAAGAGTAAGTTAAAGTGTTGCTTTTGTGGCAAATCATGGCATTTAAAGAAGGACTACTAGAAGCGACAGCATCAAACTTCAAAATCAGATTCTTCGACAGAGAAGAAGGAGGCAAATACGACAGATACAGGTTCGTCATCTGGTTCAGGTATGAGTGATGAAGTATTATCAGTTAATGTGTCAAATCATGATCAACATTGGTTGTTAGATTCCGGTGCATCAAACCACATGTGTATCCATAAAGAATGGTTTTAGACACATAAATCAATTAATAATGGAGTTGTGTACATGGGTAATGATGTAACATGTAATATTGTGGGGATTGGGAGCATACAACTATAAATGTTTGATGGGACAACTAGAATATTAACTGATGTGAGGCATGTACCAGATTTAAGAAAAAAATTGATTTCATTAGGAGCACTTGATTCAAATCGATATAAAACTGTAATTCAAGGTGGAGTAATGAAAATTTACAAAGGCATTCTACTAGTTATGAAAGCTAAGAAGGTAGGAAATCTATTTCAATTAGAAGGAAGTACAGGGTCGGATTTTGTGTCTACGGTGTGTGAACATGACAGTAGTTCCATTCACTTATGGCATCAAAGATTGGGGCATATGAGTGAAAGAGGGTTGAAAATTTTGGCTGATCGAAAGTTACTTCCAAATCTAAAGTCCAGAAAGTTAGATTTATGTAAGCATTGCCTGTTTGGAAAAAAAAGTAAACAAAAGTTTAAAATAGGAAAACATACTAGTAAAGGAATACTTGATTATATCCATTTAGATGTCTGGGGACCAGCCCCTACAACCTCATATGGTGGTTCATCTTATTTTGTATCATTTATTGATGAGTTTTCTAGGAAGGTGTGGGTCTACATGTTGAAAAGAAAGTCTGATGTTTTTTCAGATTTCAAGCAGTTTAGAACATTGGTAGAAAACAACACTGGTAGAACAATAAAATGTTTAAGAACTGACAATGGTGGTGAGTTTACTTCCAAGGAGTTTGACAGCTATTGCAAGGATGCAGGGATCGAGAGACATAAGACCACGGTCTATACTCCTCAGCAAAATGGAGTTGCTAAATGCATGAACATGACTCTTCTCGAGAGAGCAAGGAGTATGTTGAGTAACACCGGGTTGCAAAAGGAGTTGTGGACGGAAGCGGTGGCAACAACTTGTTATGTGATAAACCGATCTCCATCGACGATGATAGACTGCAAGATTCCCCAAGAGGTATGGAAAGGACACCCTTGTGACTATTCTAAACTCAGAGTGTTTGGTTGTGATTCATATGCTCTAGTGCCTAAACATCATCAAACTAAATTAGATCCAAAGTCTAAAAGGTATATCTTTGTTGGGTATGGTGTTGGAACAAAGGGATATAGATTGTGGGATCCTACTACCCGCAAAATCATCATCAACAGAGATGTAAAGTTTAATGAATCCTCTCTTGTACAGTTAGATGTAGATAGTAGATTGAAATAGGATGATGTATCTGACTTTCATCACATTCGCTTTGATAGCATTTCTAATGATAGTCATGTTGACCATAGTTCAGATACTAGTCATGAACAGGTTTCAAAATCAGAACATGAACAAGGTTCAGGTTAAGATCATGAATAGGTCTTAGATACTGATCATCAAGAAGTTCCTACAGATGGTAGTCAGCTAATCGAGGAAGCGCCAGAAACATCCTTAAGGAGGTCGACAAGAATCAAACGTCCACCAAGAAGGTATGATGATTATGTTACTTCAGTTGCATTTACTGCTAATGATGATGAACCTCTGTGCTATGAGGAAGCAATAGAAGGTTCGAAAAGTGATAAGTGGAAGGCAGCTATGAAGGACGAAATGATGGCCTTGGGTAAGAATGGCACATGGGATCTGGTTGAGCTTCCGAAAGACAGACAAAACGGTGGGGTGTAAATGGGTTTTCAAGCTGAAACAAGGTGTGAATGATACGGAAGATAGGTACAAAGCGCGGCTGGGTGCAAAAGGGTTTTCTCAGAAAGCCGGTATTTACTTTCATGAGATTTTTTCACCAGTGGTTAAAATTGTTTCAATTAGAATTGTGTTAGCATTAGTGGCTTTTCTTGATTTAGATTTGCAGCAATTAGATGTTAAGACTGCATTTCTACATGGTGACTTAGATGAGGAAATTTATATGGAACAACCGAAAGGGTTTGTTCAGTATTGCAATGAGAAATTTGTCTGCAAGCTCAAGAAGTCTTTATATGGCCTGAAGCAGTCGCCTCGGCAGTGGTATAAGAAGTTTGATTCTTTCATGTTGAGTGAGAAATATGTTAGAAGTGAATATGATCATTGTGTTTATTTTTAAGCAATTTAAAAATGGCATATTCATTATCTTTGTATTGTATGTTGACGTTATGCTTTTAGCAAGCAAAAGCATAGAAGAAATCAACAGGTTGAAGGCTCAGATGGCAAGGACATTTAATATGAAAGATCTAGGAGCCGCAAGACAGATTTTGGGCATGGAGATTTTCAGAGACAGGGTCAATGGTAAGCTATGGCTATCACAACAGAAGTATATTGAGAAAATACTTTTGTGATTTGGTATGAATAATGTGAAGCTTGTGTTAGTCCCTTTAGATTCCCATTTTAAGCTTTCTTCGAGTTTATGTCCTAATACAGATGAAGAAAAGGATTATATGTCTCGAATTCCATATGCCAATGTAGTAGGGTGTTAAATGTATGTGATGGTTTGTACTCGACCAGATATTTCACATGCAGTTGGGGTTGTCAGTAGGTATATGGCAAATCCGGGTAAAGAGCACTGGTCAGCACTGGAATGGGTGCTTCGGTATTTGAGAGGCACAAGTAGTTATTGTATCATTTACAATAAGAGTAGTTTGTGGATATGTTGATTCCGATTTTGCAGGTGATTTGGATAAGAGAAGGTCAACTTCAGGGTACGTCCTTACTCTTGCAGGTGGAGCTATCAGCTGGATGTCAAAGCTACAGAACATTGTTGCTTTATCCACTACTGAAGCAGAATACATTGCTGCTTCTCATGCTTGCAATGAAGCGATTTGGTTGAAAGGTTTGTTTGGTGAATTTGGTAGCTTGCAGGACAACATCAAGTTATTTTGTGACAGTCAAAGTGCAATACATTTGGCTAAGAATCCGGCCTATCATAGTAAATCAAAGCATATACTTAACAAGTACCATTTTGTAAGACATGTTATCATTGAAAGGGGAGTCTCTCTTGAAAAGGTGCATACAAAGGAGAATTGTGCAGACATGTTCACGAAACCAATTTTGTTAGAGAAGCTATGTTGGTGTTTGGCTTCTCTTGGCTTGCAGAAAAGATAAAATAATAATAACAGGGCATCAGGCTAATTGTTGTCAAGGTGGAGATTGTTGGGATTTTCTGTTTCGAATAAAATAGGAAAAAATCTCAATAGGTGACAACAATAGAAATTTTGTTGGTAGATTAACTCTAGGTTGTTGGGAGAGAGTTAATGCATACTAAATTTGGTATGAGAGGATTTATGAGGCAATTAGATTCTCCTTGCTATAAAACAGGTATCCATACAGATGGTTTGAGAGTAATGTGAGAGTTTGTGAGGATTTGATTTATGTAATCTCCTGTTTGATTAATAAAGAATTGTCGATGCCTATGTTTGGTGGACGTAGCCCAGATTGGTTGGGTGAACCACATTAAATTCCTATGTTTCCTGTGCATAGTTTAAATGGTTGTGTATATGTTTTATTGTTTGTTGTGCATCTGATCTCCAACACCAACAAAGATTTCCTCCACTTTGTCACTATGGTTTTTATGCACCTCCCTCTTCTTACATCATTTTGATCACTTAGACAACTTTACAAGCAAATTGACTTATCCATTCATCATGATTTTAATTATTTGCTCAGGAACTTGAAATGGATCCACAAAACTTGTTAGTAAATATAGATCTCATTCAAATATTTGGAATTAGGAATTCCTTCATATTGCTATTGATAGTGTTCCGAAAATCGTAAACCAAAAACCCTCTTTTTCCGTTCTTTAGCATGTTCTAGGTAACTGGAGCTCAAAGATTTATGCCATCGCACTACTAGCATTTGGCCAGAGTGCATCGATCACATGGATGTATGGTGCGAAGTATATCATGCAGGTGCATTAACGCATTAATAACTCATTTTCTTCCCTCTTGAAAATAGATGAATTTTGAATTTCGATAACGAGAATTGTATAATATTCACATGATACTGAATTTTCTAGAATTTGAGTGGTGTGTTGTTTTTTTTTGCAGGGTTTTGTCAATATGAAAATGAGGCCATCGCTCTACAATCTTATCTCTTGGGTCATTTCGATCATCCCAAGCTTGTCAGTTTCTATTCTCTATGGTTCTTCTGGTGTTGTGCAACTTATTATTATTTCGTCGGTATGCTCTTTGATCATCGAAATTGGCATCTCGATAACACATTTCAAATCACAAAAGATCATGATTGGGCTTAAAATTGTTTCCTTGGATTCGAGTTAAAAATTTTGATGGATTTGGATTTCAATAGTTAGAAAATGTAAATGTCAAAGAACGTTTTACTAGTCAGATAATGTTATTTTAAAATATTTCTTGAAGTCATGTATATACACTCAAAAACACATTTCATTCAATCGAAAAAACCTCATACTTACCATAATTAGAAAACATTTGTCATCTAAATATTTGAGATGGTTTATATTAAAGGCTAATGCTATGTGTATTCCTTCCATGCAGATCATTTTACAATTTCAAACTGCCATTTACATTAATTCCACTATTCAAGTTGGTGAGCAGTGAGATAAAGATGGGTCCTCACAAGAATTCAATCAGAGTAAGTTTCTACTACCAGATTAGAGAAGAAAGCCTTTTTTTCTCGGTGCTAGAAATGTAGGGTAATGATGATTGACCGTATTATTGTTACCTAAATTGAAAGAGTTTTCTTCAACTATGTGGTGATTTTTGAATTGCATTTTACTAAATGGAAAATATTCTTTACTATGTCGCAGATTATGGTTCTTTCGTGGTCATCGGGATGGTGTATCATGGGCATCAACACCTACTACTTCAGTACAAAATTTGGAAAATGGTTGGTCCATAGTAGTCTGCCTAAGGTAGTTTCTATATTTATTGGACTAATTGTATTTCCAATCATGGCTCTATATGTAGTTGTGATTTTTTATTTGGCTTTCCAATGAGAAAAGAAATTCACTTATATGGCTCAACCAGGATCATCGATTTGATCTGAAATTACAGCGAGTATACCAAGTCACAAAAAGATAGATATAGAATCACAAAAGTGATTTTCAATTGGAGTATGATTCGATTTGATGCAGGACCAACCCTGCACATACCCATGATTCCCAACAATCATGCATTTAAAACATCCACTTCCAAAGTTTGAACAATTTAACTTCGATACCTAAACTCTTCAGCTTACCCATACACCGGAAATCTCACAACTCACTTTTATATAAAATTTAATTAAACCAATGCGCCCATGATTTCAACTTGACATTGTTTCAAACAAATCCTTCACTTTTATCAGGCCAGCCAAGAATTGCAACCAGATTTGGAAAATAATTGAGTTTGCTACACTGAATAGCAGAGAAGTTCGATTTAGCGCATTCACAGGGCAAACCCTTCATTTGTATATTGGACCAGCCAGGTGTTGCAGCATGCAGCATCCCAAAACAGAGAAATGAATACAGTTCCAATCGCTTAATGCAAACCCTTAAAACTAACGATTACCGATATTGCTATAAAACCATAAACCATCGATCAAGCACAGTGCCTTCATAGAAACACAAAACTATCTATCACCAATAACATCTGTCTGCAATATTTATCGTGTCTTTGTGTCCTACGAACAAACTCAAACGCGCATTTACCTGTTACAATTATACCTCAAGCATTTCAATGTACGTGCTAGCGCTCCAGATCTGAGGTACACCGATGCATAGATCAGAGCCTAACTATCAAGATCTCGGGACTCGAACTCTTCACATCACCTGTCAAGGCTTTATAACTCTGGTCCTTCATCTAAGAAATCATGGAAATATCTCGCCACAAGTCACCAGAACAGCTACAACTTCTCTCTCTCAATACCCACCCCGGGATTCGACCACTGGATCTTTGCATGCCTGCCTTTGACTTTGGTTAATTTTCGTTCTGCATATTCCCATTCCAACGTAAATATACTATTGGTGCTTGTCATAAGGTCTACATGTCGATCCTTAACAGTCTCATAACTGTTTGATTTATACAGATGTCAAACACCCAGAATCTATTGATGTCGAATCAATTTGCAAACTCTTCAAATGTCGATTCCTCACTATAACTGATGCGATAACTCTTTGAGATTTCCGTTCACTGGAGTGATATGTCACATGATTATCGCATAATTAATATCGCCGTAATCTTTTAATACCCAAACTGTCAACCATTATTCAGTGCCGATGCGATATTTCTCTACAGATCCAATCCGATTCAATCGGAAATCGGCTAATTCAAAGTCACCTCCCCATAATCTTCGTGATATCTTTCTGGTTCGATATCATGTCAACCCAATCCATAAAATTCTGCTTCTGGATCTATGTTTATATGGCGCGATTTGATTTACCTTCCCTTTCTTTAATGCAATCAGTCGGCGAACTTAACAATTTTTCAACCCAATTATAATAGCATCGAATGCTATTCAAAATAGTTTTAATCCATACAAATTTGATTGTTTCTGTATCACTTACCTCCTGTAAGTGTGATAAAGTCCTTTCTCAAACTGAAATCGCCCCACCATTTGTGCTTCTGGACGTAGTTCCTTATACCATAATGCCGCTCCTCATCGTCTCTTATTGATCATGCCAATTTCTGCTGGGGTTCAATTTAAGCACTCCATCATACATTTCTCACCCTTTCTTCTGCTGCAAAGTTCGTTGAAGTATTTCATGCCATTCGCTGTGTTACGGATTTTCTCAATTACAAACTTCAACAATAACAGGTTGCATTGAAGCAGAATTCTTAAAGGTTAATTAAAACTACAGATCGAACACACTTCAGCGATTTTTACACACAGGAAGGCAATACATCCATTCTCACAAATTCATCGTCTATGGAAACTCAACACAGTAATAATTTATTCATAACAGAGTAAAAGACAGAGTTTCCCTTATAACAGTCCTACAAATAATGAAATCTTTATTTATTTATTAATAATCTACACAGTCCTCTAATATGAGCTTTCACTCCACCTCCTTACACCCACTAACATTGTCGCTCTGCTCTTTTTAAAACAATGGAGATTGCACATATCTAAGTTAACTATCTCCTCCACATTTGGAGGAATAAATTCTACTTTTAGAATTCACATCCTATCCTAATCTAAACAACTAGACTACTTGGCTTGATCTCCACGCAGGGAGGATCATTTCCCATTTATTTCTAATTTTTGTTCAGAATTAAGCCACTCTATTTAATTGAAAATAATACAAGATTAACAACCAAATCTTCCTTCAACTTGTATTAGCCACAACATGTGACCATTCCATCACATTGCTGGCTACGTCTAGATGCTCCTGCATCACGATTAGTTGTAGAGAATTGGTTTGGTGAAGTCATGTAAAAATAGCACAAGTATTAGTAGATCCGAAATTTAGTGTCTTTTCCTCTTCATGTATCTGAGTTGGTTTCATATTGTGACAATTTCTGTGTAATATTAAAACTTCTTTAACATTGATTGGCCTCCATTTCTATGAAGAAGGAAATTCCTAACATGGTATTGAAAACATAAACACACATGCATTTAACTATACATGGGTACAAAGCTTTTACCTGGAAAACAATCATGGGCTAATCATATAGGCTTGAAATTTCAAAAATATGATGGGACAATACTACTTTTGTTTATGCATTCATTTTTCTTATTTCAAAATTATAGTAGGAATAGCGCTAAGGTAAGGGTATTCCTTTAGATCCTTCAGTAACTTATGTAGCCATACAGTTCCAGAATCTTCTTGGCCTTTTCCACGACATAAGAAATTTTAACCATTAAAATCCACACTTATATGCCATGTGCACCAATGATAAAAAAAATGCATAGACAATTATTTACAAAGATTCTTATAGATTAGACACCTTCACCAATTTCAGGATTTTGGTCCTCAAAATCAGTAGTAGGTTTTTTCCCTTTATCTCAAAAAAGAGATTTTAGTTTTTTGTTCCATTTCTCTTTTTTGTTTCCATGAAAATATTTTTTGTTGGTAAAAACTAATTTTCAGTGACCGCTTTCCTCGTTTAACATTTAGCCTTTTTGAAAAATTCGAAATAGCTGAATATTTCTTTGAAAATATATTCATTTGAGCTCAAGCTTTGCATTTAAGAGGGCTTTCCTCCTTCAATTTTTAGGGATTTCCTTCTTTAACTTTTATTTTCTCAACAACGTGCAAATATTCCATTGAGTACAATATTGAACCATATTTATCCTCGCCCTTTCGGTGGAAATGGCTTTAGATTTTCTACATTTCCTACATAATGTGAATAATAGAGAGGTAGAAGTAGCTGGAAATGCATTCTAGAATAGATGAGAGGAAATTTGCTTCAAATTACACAAGAACATGCAGCCTAAGTGTTCTTCTTCCAATTTGATAAGAGGAGTAACTTCCGCAATGTTAAAGTTGACTGCTTCTGCAGGATGCTCTGCAAAATGTTTTGAAGATACATGCTAGAGTAGTTAAGTACTCCAAAGCATCAACAGATCTTGCAACGATGTATATAAACCAAGAGCATACACTAGAAAATAAAATGAATGTCACAACTAAAACAAAAAAATACAATCTCACTACAAACAATATACAATAGGGTAGTTATTCTTTGCACAAAAAACTAACCTACAAATATTAACCAACATTCAATGGATGGTTCAAGAGATACTAAGGTTTCTATGGGTATGTATCAACCACAGTGTAAATGGTTTAAAAAGTGAGACCATCCACATGGCCACGTGATTGGCTTAAGATTTTGTACCATGTTTATATCATGCTTTGGTATTGTCTATTTTTTTTTCTCTGCAACAATTACTTTCTTAGCCACTCCCTCCCTCCCAACCTAAATACATACTGAGGTATCCCCTCCTCTTTTATTTTTTTTAAAGAACTATGAAAATTATGGCCTGAGTGGGGTGGAAAATTCTTGGCATGTGTCACTTTGGGGATGCACAACCATGCATACACTGAGAATCAAACCTGGGTTAGTTGGGGTAGACTCACATCAAGCTTTTCCTAGACCACAATGTAGCCTACATAAATTGGAGCACACTTGCTAGAGTTCATGCCCGTTGTTGCTGAATTTGATGTTCCATGAAGATGAACGCTAAACTTATATGGGAAGTGATGAACATATCCAGTTTAGCTGGAATTTTATTTAGATATTATAGATCCAAATCAGGTCATGTATTTCTTTGTTCTGAGCTTTTAGTTGAGAGAATTTTGCACATAACCTCCTCCTGCTATAACATCATAATGCACTTGTTAGTTAGGCTTAATTATTTTTCTTAATTTCTTTTGTATTGTGCTCTCTTTCTACTTGTACAATGTATGAATTGCATTAAAGAATAACCTCCCTTACAATGAACAAGGATTTTTTGGGAATCCATTTTAGACGTTAATAGAATTTATATGCTCATGATGTTGTAGGTCAAACATGTTGTTCTTTCACTACTAGAGAGGTTTGGTGAGCCTGACTGCGCTATAATATACTCTCAATTTTTCATTATGAATGTCAAATTAGAATAGTTATTGGACATTTTCTTTTTACAATTGAATTTTCTATAATCTCTCACAGGAAAAATAAGTTTGCAAAGCGTGCATTTATGGTTTTATATATTCTCTGATATGTGGCAGAATTGCTTTCTACTTTTCAAATATAGATTAAAATATTTCTAACTTGTTTTCATGTATGCCCATTAGAGGAAGCCCTCATATCTTGACATCAACTCTTGGAAGTACCCCTTTATTTACAAATGCTAGTCTTATGAATATAGATTAAAAGGAAGCATGGGATTGCAACACCAAAAACCCATGCACCTTTATCGGGACCTACTTGTATGCAAAGCCTTATTATTTTCTTTTTAATAAATCATTTTACATACTTTTGTTTTTTTTTTTGTCTTACAAGTTACCTTGGTATTGAGCTCGTATTAGCCATGAATTTTCTTTTCCAAGCTTCATATCATATTGTTCATTGCTCTATCATGTACCTTATGGTCAGAATTTTGTGTATTGTATCTTGAGAGACAAACTATTTTTCCAATTTGCATACATGGAATTAACTTTTGTCAACTCTATTTCCAGTTTTCCACACGAGGATGGTTTATCCTTAGATGGTGAAAAATGGAATTGGGTGGTTGGAATTATGGTTTCAGTTACTTTTGTGAAGTTGTTCCTTGTAATGTACTATCAAATTTTTACTAATGAGATTGTGAAGGCATATGCTCAAGATCATTTCATTGATGTGATCACCAACACAATTGGTCTAATTGCTACTATTCTTGCAAGTACTTTGTACTGGTGGATATATCATACTAGAGAAATCGTGGTAAGTAGTTTTTCATAGTTTGCAACTTTTCACATGTTATACTTATCTATTTTGTTGAGTGTGCACCATGGTTTCTTGGAACTAGCTACTGGAGAGTAATTTTTCTTCCATTATGTCATCCTCTCCTTTTTATAATCAATATCCACTAGTTTAACAAGAAACTTGTTGTTTTGTTCTTCATCATCATGATATATCTTTGCATTTAGTAGAAACATAGATGAAATTTTTATCACATGTTCTCAGTCATCAGTTCTCTTCACTATCATAAACAATGGTGGTGTGGAACTCCCAAGCCATAGAGAGCGCCTAATAATTGTGGAGCTAGGATGGAGCCATGAATCTATCGATTTTAAAATTCAAAGGAAAAACATATTCCACGTGTATTAACTTTTAAGTATGGAGAACGTATTGCAAAGGTGCAAGAGAATATATCCACTCCATTTCATTTCTTTTTCTTGAATAATGACTCAATCCCGAATTGTGGATTCACAAATCATAATTTTGTTTGTTTTATGTTTGGAAATCAGGACATTTTGTTACATAATTTTATATGGGTGCATATACACAATAATAGACACATACATGTGTGGAGAAGAAGATGAAGAAAAAGAAGACTTAACATCGAATGAAATCCCAACGCAAGGATATGCCATTGTAGCAAGATAGCGTGTCTACATGAACATTTAGCTGTATACTAATACTACATTTTGAAATTTTTTGGTAGAGATACAATCTACATCTCTTTGCACCTTTTGGGGCAATTGCTAGATTTAGTAAGTTAAAGATATTGTCTAGATGATTAGAGTTTTTCTAAATATTATAGATCATGTGTCACACCTTTTTTTTTTAATCAATGGCTATAAATGTAATTTTCATGATTTCCATAACTCTTCACATCACTCTTTAAAGTGTGCTAGCTCAATGGAAGACCGTTTGCCTTACAAGCAAGATGGTAGTTTGATTCCACTAACATGAATTAATCAAGGCTTTTGTAGTTTATTTTTAATTAAATGTTTTTTATATCAATTTATTTCAATGGTGAAATATTTTTGGATTCATTGTTTTATATTGTCTCTAGAGAGACAAAATTTATCTTTAAATAAAAAATTTATTGTTACAAAGCTAGTATTAAAGACATATTGTCTCTAATAAGATTATTGTCTCTAGAGAGACAAAAGTGAAATTGTCTCATAAGAGACAATAGTGCTTGTGTTATATATTGTTTTTGTAGAGAAATTTTTTTAAGACAATAATCTTTAAGACAATAATTTTTAAGACAATAATATTTAGGGCAATAGTTTTTGAGACAGGATGCATCTTGTAGAAAAATCGCACATGGAAAAGGCATAAAATGCCTATTGCTAGAATCAATAGGTTGTTGATATCTTGGCATAGGAAATATGTACTCTGGGGTGAAATGGAAAAAATAGTTCTACTATTGGGAGGAAAACAATTTTCTACTTCTAAGATGGAATGCAACCTAGGATGAAGTAATATAATGAGTAATTATAATCTATTTGGTAATAAGTGAAGGAAGAAAAACCAAAAAACATCATTGTAATTATTACTGGAAGGTTATTTTAAGTTAGGGATACTATGCATTTAAACACAAGAATATGGTGGTATGACAATAGATAGGTTTTTTTTCTTCAGAAAAGAATTAGAGATAATAGAATAGTATTCTTTGATGTGGAGAAAATGGTATGAATTTCTAGTTCATAACTATTGTAGATTAAATTCTAAGATATCAAGAGTAAAAAACTAAATTAAGTAGATCTACCACAGATAGCACTGATATATACATCTTTTACAACATTCTTAGTAAATTAAGATTTATACTCATAACAGAAAGCATAATGGTACGTATGTATAAGATTTTGTATATCAGTTTCTAAAAAATAATAGGAAAAAAATTTTGCACTAGTTTATGGCTAGGAATTATTTATTTTAAAGCTAATCACAGATAAAACAATTGGAAGAGATGCATGCATAGTAAACAATATGTGAATTCTCAAGTTGTGAAGGGTGTGAAGTTTTGTATCCATGGCCACTTATAAGGACCACGAGTTGGCATTAGTGGTGAAAGAGAGTACGAACTCAAGGAAATGATATCAGCATGGCTATAAGTGGTTAGCTATAAGGATTTGAAGAACATTCAATAGTTCCATCTATTTTCCCTTAACTTTTAGAATAGACATTGTAAAGAGATAGAACAGGTATATGAAACCATAGTATAGTATAACAAAACAATTACCTATCCATTCATAGAGTTCAAACAAGTACACAGAAAATTTCTAGCTTTGCATAGTACTGAGAATTCTAGGTGGTTCAATAACATTATTAGAATCTCTTTTCCTTAAGGGAAAATTCAAAAAGAAATATATTCCTACATGGTCACAAGCAACCAAAGATGTATAAATATATAACAACATGGAAATAAGTCCAGCCAAACCTTACTGATAATTTATACTAAAGTCGTTAGGATAACATAAGCACCACTGTCACTAGAACCCAAAGACAGAAACCCAGTGACAGAATGCGAATATGTATGGCAAAGTTATGTTTAGTAAAATGACAAAAAAGGCATGGTGTACAAAACCATTCATAAACTACAAATAGCTCCCAAGAAGGGCCTGTAGATGTCCTTAAAAAGTGACCATCTAGTATAATTAGTCAATTACAGAGTAGGGAATAAGTTAACAAAAATTACAATGCCTTTAGCATAATGGTCGGCTACAAACCACCAGCTAGATGCAAAATTGCAATGAAAAATGCACTATGCATAGCACTGCCAGTTCTGCTAAGCCACTAACTAAATCATTTGAATATTGTACCTATAGAGATAAGGAGGTGGTGCTAGGGTTGGCAACAACCACAAACCTAGAAAAGGAAGAAAAAGGATGGTTAGTGTGAACCCTTGCACTAGAGAGAAAGAAGTTAACTTCAGCATTTAGGGGAAGGAACAAAAAAACCCTTTACCTGTAGACGCCATGAGACAGACTCCTGTTCCAAATAGGAAACCATGTAAGATGACCATAAGGAGGGTGTAAGTAATAAAAAAACCAGTTGAACCATAGTCATGGTTGAGCATACCACTCTACATGCTGAGAAAATAGAAAAGAGTAGACTGAAATAGAAATTGATGATATGAATTTACAAGAAAATATGCAGTAAAGAAACCCTTTTACCTGAAGCAGTCGCTGTGACTAAACTCATGCCTTCGAGAAGAAAAATGGAACTAGTGAATAAAATAACATAACCATTGAAATAATAAATGCCCATCAACATCACATATAAAATAACCATCGAAAGAATAAATGCCCATCAACATCATGTATAAAATCACCAAACACCAACAATCTTACCATACTGATCTCAGTTGGGAATGCAAATGAGAAGACTTTGAATAGCCAACAAGTCCATTATAGTGGTCACAAGCCAAATAGAAGATGGACAAAAGAATGTCACATTGGGGTGCAATGGTGATATTTCTTTAACACCGGAAGAGGTTCGCACAACTCACAAATCTGTGTAACTAAACCCAAAAGGAAATAAAAGTGAATGAATGAATGAGAGACAGGTTTTTCATGAAAATCACATCAAAATTCATTTGCCAACGTGTTTCGAACTAACAAGTGTGGCTCATCGTTCGGGCAAGATAAAGAACCAGATCCACAGATTAAATAGAGACATATCATTCAAACGGTTAGAAAAAAATAGCTATAATTGACCAAGAACAACTAAATTTGACCACAGGGACAGGGTAACAACAATATTTGACTGGTAGAAGAAACAATTAATTCATTAATTAATTTTTTTGATATAATTATTTTTAATCTAATTTAAAAATATACTAACCTAGGAACTGTAATCTAAATATTTATTAATTTACCAAAAATAATCATTTTTAATTCATATGAACCTAAATAAATCTAATTTAAATCAAAATACTTATTATTTTTAATTCATATAAAAATATTTTGATTACTCTCATTAAAATAACTCACAATATATTATATTATGTTTAATATAATTAGTTAATTAATTCGTTAATTCTATTACTAAACTTATTTTTATACAGCCAAAAATGATTAATTTTTATTAAAAATCACTTTTAATAAAAATATGTTTGGGAAAAAATAATAATTTCATCCAAAATTTATGGAAAAAAAACTCAAGGACTAAAGAAAAAGAAACATTTACACTAAATATAAGTAGAGTTGCAATTCGTTTACATGATTGATATGTTAAGTGTGAAGCTAAATTCACACAGGATTCTAGATCCTTTTAGATCAGATCTTTCTAGATCTCTAGGATTCTAGATCTTTCTACACCACCATTAGTTTCAAGATCATTTCAGATCTCCATCTAAATCACATATAGGATTTTGGATCCTTTTTTTGCCTCTATAAATTTGTAATTTCTCTGGCCAAGGAATGCAAGCCAAGGCTCAAGCGTGTTATGTAATGCAAGGTGATTTCTTTTCTCCAGTGATTGTTTTATATATTTTGGGTTTTCAGACTGAGTAATCTTGTTATTTATCCATTTGTCTATCTCTATGAATTATTCTCTGCTATTGCCATCTAAGTCTCTAAGCATGAATCTGGTGTGTGTTATGTATGTCTGATTTAACAACTGGTATCAGACCTAGGTTCGAATATCCAATCTACAAGCTGCTTAGTGCCATCGCCTTGCTCTGGCAACGCTCGTTAAAACGTTGGCTATTACCTGTGGAGTTGTTGAAGGATCTGTCCAAAAAATCAGAAATCGCTGCAAAGAAGATAGTCCAGTAAAAGGATATTTCCAGGAATTTGCGGAGGGATGTTCGAACTAGAAGACAGTTGTTGCAAGAAAAATAAGGTCGTGGATCTATGTTGAAACATGTTGCTGGAGTTTGAAACGTGGAGAACTGTGGAGTTTGGAATGTGGTGTTCATAAGTTTTTTTCACATCTAGCTTGCACGTATACGTGAAGTTTTTTTTTCAAAACAACATATGTATGTGTGAAATGTGAAAAGGTTAAAACATTATATATGTTTTTATATTTATTATGAAACATACATAATTATATGTTGGAATTTTGAAACGTATATTTTAAGAAAGGGAGTAGGAATTTTGAAAAGGGTCTTTTAAAAGAAGGAAGGTCATTATTACTAAATTTTAAAGAGTAATAATTAAAGTTTTATTTTTAAGTGGATATTTTGTGTTTTGGGGCGTGAGTTTGATTAAAAATGGAGACAACAGTTACAGATATGGAGAATTTGAGTGGGGCTAACTTTGCCCCGTGGAAATCATAGATGGAGGATATACTAATTCTAAGGCATCAGTATTTTCCGATTGAGGACACAACAAAGAAACCCTCATCGATGATAAATGAAGGGTGGAATAACCTATATAGAAAGGCATTGCAACAATCTACCAATATTTAGCAAAGAATTTTTATTTCAATGTGTCCGAAGAAAAGACGGTTGAAGGATTATGGAAGAAGCTCCATGATCTATATGAGAAGAACACAACATCAAACAAAGTGTTCTTGGTGAAGAAGCTTTATAATCTCAATATGAAAGAGGGTTCTTCAGTTGCTGAGCACTTGAATGCATTTAATATTATTACTAATCAACTTGCCTCTATTAAAATCATTTTAGATGATGAAATTGGAGCTATTTTTCTAATGTGCTTTATGCTAGATAGCTGGGAAAATTTAGCACTTCAAAAACTACAGGGACCCTAAAGTTTGATGATGTCAGTAGCAGTTTAATGAATGAGGAGCTATGACGCAAGTCAATTATGGAAAACCAGGGAGGAGAGGCTCTAGCTCTAGCTGATCATGGTAGGAGAATGGGTATAGGCTGGCAAGGGCGATCAAGATCAAGAGGTTGATCAAAATCAAGGAGAGGAAGGATCATCTGCTTTCATTGTGGTAAAACTGGGCACATGAAGAAAGAATATCGATTCTGGAAGAAAGGACAAAAGGATAAAAAACCATCTAATACAAATCACAAGTCATCCAACAAAAATGAAGGTGCGACTATTGTTGTAGCCCCATGCAAAGATAGTTATGTTTCAGATAATCATGGGGATTACGGTAGAGTTCATTTGGGGAATAATCATGTGTGCAGTATTGTTGGAGTGGGAGATGTCCAGATCAAGATGAAAGATGGATAAGATATATTGTTGAAACAAGTCAGGCATGTACCAGAAATGCACATGAGTTTAATCTCTACGGGACAACTGGATGATAAAGGCTATTCGACAAGCTTTGGAAAAGGAGGCTAGACAATTAGAAAAGGTGCATTGGTCGTAGCCAAAGGACCCAAGACAGAAACATTATACACATTGAAGAGACTGATAGGAAAATCAGATTTGGTTGATGTCACAAAAGAAGGAAATTCAACATATTTGTGGCATAAGCATTTGGGTCACATGAGCGAGAAGGGCTTAAAAATCCTTGTTGGTAAAAATTTATATATGGTAGACAAAGAAGGGTTTCATTCCTTAGAGGTGGCCATGATAGAAAGAAAAATGTGTTAGAATTAGTACATTTAGATGTGTTTGGGCCTGTTAACATAAAATCATTAGGAGGAACATCATATTTTGTAACATTTATAGATGATGCATCTAGGAAGGTTTCCTCATATCCTATGAAAAATAAAAGTGAAGTGTTTGGAATATTTCAAAAATTCCATGTTGCTATTGAAAGAGAGACTAACAAATCGCTGAAGTGTTTAAGAACAGATAATGGTGTAGAATATTGCTCAAATGCATTTAAGGAATATTGTAACAAGTTTGGCATAAATCATGAGAAGATTGTGCCTCATACTCCTCAATAGAATGGTGTTGCAGAAAGGATGAATCACACCATTATCGAAAAGGTGCAAAGTATGTTGTCCAATTCTGGTTTGGAGAAGAATTCTTGGGTTGAAACAGTCAAGACCACTTGCTACCTCATAAATAGATCTCCAACTACAATGTTGGATGGTAGTATCCTTGAAGATGTTTGGATTGGTAAGAATTTGAATTATTCTCACTTGAAAATATTTGGATGTGAAGCATTTGTACATATTCCCAAAGAAAATAGACCTAAGCTAGATGATAAATCTATGAAATGCATTTTTTTGGGATATGTGGATGAAGATTTTGCTTATCGTATATGGGATCTAATCAAACATAAAATTATTAGAAGCAGGGATGTTATATTTAATGAGTCAGAAATGTTCAAGGGGACTGTAGGTGAGTTGGAGGTCAGGGAGGTTATTGACAGGTTTGAAGAGCAGCAGGAAAACATACCACCAATACAAGAAAATGAACTGCAAATTCAAGAGCACGAAGAACAACAAGTGGAAAATGATGAACACCAAGAAGAAGGAATCTTGCAGGAACCTTTACAGGAGATTCAACCTGATAATGCACCACCACAGTTAGTTCATAGATTTTCTAGGCCTCATAAGCCTTCACAAAGGTATGATCCTTCAAACTATACTTTGTTGACTGACGAAGGTGAACCTAATTGTTTTCAAGAAGCTTGTAAAGTCGAGCACAGTAAAGAATGGAAGAAAGCAATGGAAGAAGAAATGAACTCTTTGTAGGAAAATAAAACTTGGGAGTTGGTAAACCACCCAAAAGGTAGAAAGGATCTACAAAACAAATGGGTATAAAATATTAAGCATGAAGGTGACGAAAAGAAGGAAAGGTATAAAACAAGGCTGGTGGTGAAAGGTTTTTCCCAAAAAGAAGCTATTGGCTTCATTGAAATTTTCTCACTTGCTGTTAAAATGTTATCCATTAGAGTCATTCTTGGTCTAGTTGCTACTTTAGACCTAGAATATGAATAGTTAGATGTAAAAATGCATTCCTTCATGGTGAATTGAAGAAAGAAATTTATATGGAGCAGCCCGAAGGCTTCATAGAAAAAGGTAAAGAAGGCCTTGTTTGTAGGTTGAAGAGGAGTCTCTATGGGTTGAAACATGCACCTCAACACTGGTACAAGAAATTTGATTCACTCATGTTGGAACATGGTTTTCAGAGGTTGGAAGCTGACCATTGTGTCTATATCAAGAGGTATGATCAAGGAAAGTATATCATATTACTGTTATATGTGGATGACATGTTGATTTTTGGGCATGATAAGAATAAGATCAATAGGTTGAAGGATGATTTGGGTAGAAAATTTGCAATGAAGGATTTGGGACCATCACAATAGATATTGGGCATGCGAATTATCCGTGAAAGGAAAAAAAAAAAGGTTGTGGCTTTCACAAGAAAAATATATTAAGAAGTTGCTTAACATGTTTAATATGAAAGATGCCAAACCAGTTGGTACACCCCTTGCAGCACACTTCAAGCTCAGTACTGAATTATGTCCTAGTAATGACAAGGGGAAAGAAGAGATGAGCAAGATTCCTTATGCTTCAGCAGTTGGCATTTTGATGTATGCCATGGTAGGCACATGACCAGACATTGCATATTTAGTGGTAGTAGTGAGCAGGTTCCTTGCCAATTTAGAAAAACAACATTGGCAAGCAGTAAAATGGATTTTGAGGTATCTCAAGGGTAGTGGTCATTATTGTTTATGTTTTGGTCATGATGAGACTGTGTGAGGTATCTCAAGGGTACTAGTCATTATTGTTTATGTTTTGGTCATGATGAGACTGTGCTTGAAGGATTTATAGATGTGGATGTGGCTAGAGATATGAATACCAGAAAGTCCATTGGGTGACTAGGATGCAAAGAATAGTAGCTCTCTCTATAATAGAAGCAGAGTACATAGCAGCAACAGAAGCTTGTAAAGAGATGTTGTGAATGCAGCAATTACCAGGAGAGATAGAAATAAAGAAGGACAAGTATGTGTTATATTGTGATAGTAAAAGTGTCATTCACTTGGAAAATAACCTAGCATTTCATTCAAAAACCAAGCACATTAACTTAAGGTACCATTGTATCCAGCATGTGTTGGAGGAAGAACTGTAATTCATATACATGATTGATAGCCACGAAATGATATTTAACCTAGTGCTTGGATTTGGGTTTAGGTGAAGAGCCTTACATCTATTTCTATATTTGATATACAATATTAAATTCACATGTAAAGACCCTTCGAATGTTTCCTCCTTTAAAGAGACTAGGATGACTATTTTTCAAACAAAGTAGTTTAACTATTATATAATTTTGCTTAAAATAATGTAAGAGTGATTTTGATATAATTAAAATTTGTAACTGTGAAGATTTTAAGAATGTTTTTTAGATAATTGTGAACATTTTAAGAATGATTTGATATAAATGAAGTTTTTAGAAATCTGTGTTACCACTGTCAAGATTTTAAATTCACTTGTACAAATTCTTTGAAAATTTTCAAAAATTGTAGTGAAGCCCAACTCTAGCAGTCTAGTCATCCAAGTGAAGTTTGAATCAACAAATTGAATGAAATTACAAAATAAAGTACACGGGTTTGGTTGTAATTTGATGGAAAAAAAGGACGTTGTCTATCCAGGTTACCAATTTTATGGGATAGTTAATTTTTTTGGAATTTAGTAAAAATATTAAATATTCGTCGTTTTTTTTAAAAGGTGAAAATGAATTCAACATTATTAAAAATTATTAAAAAATTTTGAAATATTTAAAATTTTGAAGCTTGAGGGCTATAATTTGGATTTTTCAATTTTAAATTTCTAAAACAATTTTACTGAAATTTCCATTACTTTCTAAAATAAATTGTGACGTTTGGCTAAAAATTTATGTGAACAAAATTGTAAGAACAAAATAAATTATTAGCAGGGATTCAAATAAATTTAGGTGTTTTAAAATTAGTAAAAATGGAAAATATGGCGTTTGTTGCTCTTAGGAGAGAATTATAACAACTTGGATATGGATCGTATCGTCCAGAAGTACTGCTTTATAACTTGAAACAATGCCCACTCAGCCTTCCAGTCTCAGCCCTTCCACGTACTCAATAAATCGGCGAGTTTAATTCTTCATTGGCCTTCTGATACCACTGTAGATAGGTTGAGTAAAATCTACAATGAAAAGATAATTATGTAGAAGGCAACTGTGTCTTAATAACCTTACTGTTAAAAACAAAATATAATACTAATATAATTACTCTTTTTTCCTTGTGCTTTCGTCATGATATTACTCTTTTTCCTTGTGCTTCTGAAGGTCCTCCTGGTCCTGGTTCTGAGGGTTAGCTTCTGAATGTACTCTTGGTCTTGGTTCTGAGGGTTAGTTTAATTGGTAGCAAAATATTGTATTTTTTTGGGCTAGTTTATTGGTTAGTAAAGCATCGTATCTCTGTAAGTGATAAGATTAAATAATTGAGTAGATAAAAGGTCATCTCTGATACTATTCAAGAAGTAATCTTTATTATTTTATAAATATAGTGGTTAAAATCTTTGTGAATCATATGTTTTATTTTAATATTTTTTTTAGTGTTGTTTAGTTTATTTGGATACCTATTTAATAATGGGCATATTTTTTTAATGCTATGTTTTGAATTAGAATTATAAATATAAATATAATCTAATCAGTACTTGATGATTTTTCTACAAATATTAAAAAAAGGTAGTTGTAAATTCAATTGGTGTATTTCATTGATATTATTCAAGAATCTCTATTATTTTATAAATAGAATGGTCACTAATCTCCATGAATCATATGTTTTATTTTCATAGCTTTTCACAGTTGTTTAGTCTATTTGGATGCCTATTTCACAATGAGCATACTTTGTAATTGTAATGTACCCACCTACATGATATAAACTTACCCTAATAATTTTTATTTTTTTTACATATTTGTCAAACCCTATTTGACCTGAGACGTGCATATTAAATATTACATATTGACCTTACATAACTCTCAAATATCACATACGCCATTTTGTAAATATCAAAGAGTTTTGTTTTGAGTTGTCAGAAAACTTTCTCGTAGATGTTTTGTTTGATGACCGCTTTAATGCTGGTGCTGCCTACTCTTAACATCTTGTTGGGGAATTTATTTACCACCGGTTCTCTCATGTGATGGGGTATGGACAGAGTACACTCTGACTTCATGCCCCTCGAGCTTCTCCCCTCATCGATGGTGTGGATGCATGTATGCCCATCTAACGGCTGTGCTGGTTCGATGTACTCCACCCTTCTTTATCCAGTAGCATGAAGTCTCCCAAACCATTTGCTCAAGATTTGTTTCAGCTCCGTCTCTTCTCCTTGGCACCGAATCGTCCAGAACTCCTTCACGCTGAATGAATCCAGATGGTCTACAGACATCACCGCACTCTGTACTGTAATCAACCTGGTTATTTTGAGGCAGTCATCTTCTAGTCAGAGTTTATAAATGCAAGTTCTTAAATTCTTTGATTTTTTCTCTTTTGAGGTTATCTTTATGTTTTCTATCCAAATCTCTAATAGTTTTCTTTGCTTGCCTTTGTTTTTAGTTGAGGGGTCATGTTGCAGCCCTCCAGAAATCACCGGAGGTTCTGAACGATGCTTCTCAGGTTTCCTAGGTTCTATCTCTTCTGCACCAGCTAACAGGTAAGTTTCATGGAATTCTTCTCCTGAAGCTTTTCGACTTCTAGATCTATTGAAAGTTGCCCATTCTGGGTTGTTGAAAGGAAGGGGTTCTTCCAATTTATTTTTAAATGCCCTCTAGCCCCAAGTCTTTATGACTCCTATTTTATTATTGTATCAGATTGGTGGCAAATTTTATACGCCAGTCAGGGTTTACTCTACTCTTTTCAGGGTTAATGGAATTTGTTTCTCGTAATTATCTCTTAGAACCGTAGCCTTGGTTATCTTGGTGCATTGTCAGATTTGATATGCCCTCGGGCTTGCTCTTTAATTTGTTGATATGCTGTATATTTCATTCATTAAAAAAAGGAAGAGTTCTAGATATAAATGCTGGGTTGAACCCCATTGTAGCATACTCTAGTTTATCTTTTTGCTAAGCACAATTTTGTATATTTTTTCCAGTTTTCTGTTAGGGTCCTTGAGAGTTGTGTATATGTTAAGTTTTAAAATGCATGCCAAATTTTTCCGAGCATTGCAGATTCTCCTTATTCTTTAATGTTCTAACCCTTTCAGGGTTCCTTGAGTTATAAAAATTCCTATGGTTTTTACTGTGTATTTAAATGCTCAGTTTTTGATTCCATGGAATGCTATTATGTATGTTCTACGTGTTTTTTGAGATTTAGGGTACACAATCTCCAACATGGTTAATGATGGTTTATGTTTAGCAGGTCTTGATGAATTTTGGTATTTTCTTTCAAATCTAACCCTATGGTACTGCTAATCTTTTTGAACATTCACGTTTTTTCTTATGATTTATTCTACTCCTCGGAACTCTAGTTATGTTGTTTTCTAACTTTGACATGAAGGCTTTGCTTTTGCATGTTTGTATAGCTACAAGATTCATTCTGATGTCATATGTTAGTATAGCTGCATGATTTTCCGAGCTATCAAATGTTAATTGTAGCTACATGTTTTGCGCTGCTGTCATATATTAATATAGTTGCACATATGTAGGGAAAGAAATGGTTTTGGATTTGGATTTGTTATGCATGCGGAAACTGTTTTACCTCTCTGCATATTCTTTAAATACTTTCATAATTGTCTCTCTGTTGGTTGTGCTCTGAGGGTTTGAATCTACACTCTAGATCTTTCCTGCATTTCTTTTTGTTTTGGCATAATTAAGGAAAGAGCTCTTATACGGTCATTCCTGCTAATTACTATATGGATTATTTTCTTCTACAAGGACAATCTTTTACTAAATCTGAGTCCGCTATATTTTTTTGAACTTTTTGCAATTAATTTATGGATAGTTTTTCTACAGACTTCTCTTACAGTTATTTCCCGTTCATAAATAAGAATAAAACTCTTCATAGACTACTAAATCATACATTTGTAAAGTTATATAGAAGAGGAATCCCATCCCTCCTCTCAAATTCCTCTACTATTCACTATAGAGAAAGCCTTCCGCACCTCTTTTAACAGAAATATGATACATGATAAAGTTAACACAACATGTTTTCCCTCAAAGGTTTCTTTACATACCTAGTTCTTGAAGGTTCACCCGAACCTAGGACTTCTGTTGCCTCTCAATTGCCCGACCATGAGATTCATCTTTCAGGAATAGAATCTCCCCCCTTGCTTACTTGCTAGAGAACTGTCTTCCACAAGTTACTTGCATAATGTGTAGTGCTATTTGATCATCACTAGACATAGCCTCCCTTCTCTTTTTTTGCCTGTCCCTAAAGCGCAGATTTTCCTCGCCTCCTGTCCTATTCTCTCGAAACTTTTCTAGTTAGAGGAGGTAGTTAGGGTTGCACTCCTAGCAACTATCTTTTCCCCAAGAGGAAAACTTCCTCCTTGAAAAGTTACCAACTTTTAAAAGAAACATTTCTTATCTCTCATAATAAAAAAATACTATTAAATTTCAAACAGATAATAATATCAGGTTCAGTTTATATTTACCACAGTAAACCAAATATTTACATTTTTTTCCGGGGCATTACATCTCCCCCTCTTGAAATTGGACATCGTCCCGATGTCTTTTGGCCATGAACAACCTTGGATAAGCTCTTTTCATGAGTTCTTCATCTTCGCAAGTGGCCTCATCAGGCCCAAAGTGCTCCCACTGCACTTTAACTTGGGTAATAGCTCATTTCCACAGTATTAGTTCTCTTCGGTCGAGGATGTTCAGTGGCTCGACCAAGATTTATCCTTTCCGCTCGATTGATCTATTGGAGCTATTCCTTACCTGTATATCTTGCCAGCTGATTACATGCTTAGGATCATAAACATATTTTTTTAACACGAAAATATGAAAAATGTTATGGACTCATATATGACTCAACAGAGTGAGGTTGTATGCTACCAGCCCAATTTTTGCCAAGACATGAAAAGGTCAACAAAATCGGGGTGCCAACTTAGCACACCTGCTCCATTGTAACGTGCTCTTTTTTTTCTCACATACACATGATCACCAACTTGATACTCCTTGAACTTCCTTTTCCGATCAGCAAAGCCCTTTTTCCTATCCTGAGCTACCTTTAGATTGGACCGTACCTTCTTAACCATTTGCTCCATTTCCTCAAACATTCTGGGACATAACATCAATCTGTCTTCGATCCACCCTAGCTTGAGGGTGTGAGACACTTCTACCCATATAATACTTCAAATGGGATCATTTGCAATGATGTATGATAGGAATTATTGTATACGAACTAGACCAAGTGTAGATAGTCTTCTCACATGGTTGGTTGCTGCATTATATATGCTCTTAACATGTCTTCCATCGCCTGGTTCACTCGTTCAGTTTGTCCGTCAGTTTGAGTGTGATAAGTTGTACTGAAGTTTAGCTGAGTCCCTAATTCTTCAAACAATGTTTTCCAAAAGACTGATGTAAATTTTACATCATGGTCCGAGATCATTGTTTTTGGTAACCCATGCAGCTTAAATATATTCCGCATGAAAACATGGGTGATCTATATAGCTCTGTAAGTAGATTGCACAGGTATAAAATGTGCTGACTTACTTAACTTGTCCACCACCACCATGATGGAGTCGTTATTTTTCTTTGACTTAGGAAAACCCGTTATGAAGTCCATAGAGATGGTTCCCACATCCATTCCGGAATGGGTAGTGGTTGTAATAACCCCACAAGGTGTTGGTGTTCTACTTTAATTTGTTGGCACTCCAAACAATGTGCCAAGTATCCAGTCACATCTTTCTTCATACCCAACCAATAATACTCTTTTCGGAGTGCAATGATCATTTTCTGATATCCTGGGTGTCTAGCATAGTGACTCTTATGATATTAATCCAAAATCAAGTTTTTAATGCTATTCTGATTAGGCACATACAACCTTTTCTTGTAATACAACATTCCAGCAGCATCCAAAGCACAGCTTGGCAATTTTTTTTGTTGGTTGGGTACTAAACTTGTTGTTTTATTTGCTGATATGTGGTATCTTGTTCTGTTGTCTTTTTAATCATTTCTTCGAAGGGGATTTTCCATTCACTGCAAGAAATCACATATAGACATTGCAATTTCTGACTTAAAGTGTCTACGACCCAATTCTATTTTCCTTTCAAATGCTTGATCTCAAAATCAAAATCACTTAAGGAATCCACCCACCATGCTTGCTTAGCATTTAAGGTGGGCTGGCTAAAATAATTGGTCATACTTTGGTGATCTGTCAATAATAGAAATTTTCTTCCCATAAGATAATGGCGCCACATTTTAAAGCGTAAATGATGGTTGCCAACTCTATATCATAAGTGGAATATTTCTACTCATTCTCTTTTAACTTTCTTGACTCATAAGCTATTACTTTCCCTTATTGTGCTAACACACCTCATACCCCTTCCTTACTTGTGTCCGTGTACACCACATAATCTTTACTAGGATCGACTATGCTTAGAATGGGTGCGGTGGTGAGCAGATGATTAAGTTGTTCGAAAATTTTTTGACATTCAAGGGTCCAACTAAAGGTTCTTCCCTTTTTCTCTAAGGAAGTGATTAGATAAGCTACTCTCGAAAATCCTTCTACAAACCGTTTGTAATAACCTGCTAGCCCCATGAAGGATCTTTTCAGGATCCAATACGATCCCTTCTTTAGTGATTATAAAACCCAGATATTGTATTTGTTCCTTAAAGAAATCACATTTCCTGAACTTACCATATAATTGGTGTTCTTGGAGGGTTTGCAATACTAGTCTGAGGTGCTCCTAGTGCTCCTCCATAGTTCGAGAATATATCAATATATCATCAATAAAAATAATCACAAACATATCCAAATACTAATGAAATATGTTTTTCATTAGACACATAAAGGTTGTGGGGGCGTTGGTTAATCCAAAGGGTAACACCATAAAATCATAATGACCATATAATGTTCTAAAATTTGTTTTAGCTATGTCTTCTTTTTTAATCCTAATTTGGTGATAGCCTGATCACAAATCAATCTTTCACAATATTGTTTCTCCTTTTAATTGATCAAACAGTTCATCGATACGGGGTAGAGGATACTTATTTTTGATCATCAATTTATTCAATTGGTGATAATCCATACACATGCGAAGGGTGCCCTCTTTCTTCTTAACGAACAACACCGGGGCTCCCCAAGGTGACACATTGGGGCAAATGTAGTTTTTGTCTAACAACTCCTATAATTGCATTTTTAACTCTGTCAATTTTGGTGTGCTCATTCTATAGGGTTCTCGGGACACTAGGGCTTCTCCTGACACCAATTCGATCGTAAAATATGTGTCTCTCTTGGCTGGCAGTCCGGGAATCTCTTCTGGAAACACATCCACATATGCTTGTATCACAGTAATGTTTTCCAATGTGGCTGTTTTATTTTTCGAGTTGGCATAACCCACTTGGATGGAATATATCTAACATCCTTTGCTAATGCATTTTGCTAACTTAGAGGCGGTTATTGGCTGAATTTGCACTCGCCGCTTAATTCCTTGCATCTCTTGCTTTGTTCCAAGCTCATCTTTATAACATATAGACTTAGTTTTACAATTAATTATGGACCAATGTTTTTATAACTAGTCCATACCAATCAATACATCATATGAGCCAAGCGGAAGCACATTTAAATATGTCGTCACTGGTTGTCCTACTATCTTTAAAGGGCAGTTGTTGACCTTAGCAAGCACTTGTGTCTTTTCCCCTATTGCCAGTAGTACTAGCCAAGGTTCCTTAAATTTAATAGGTTGCAATTTACAATTCTCCTCAACCTTAGGGCTAATACAAATTAACATAGCTCCAGGATCTATTAAAATAGTTACAACAAGGTCTAAGAGCTTACCTTCAATTTCCACCATGGTCGGCTGGTACTCCGCTTGACGATCTTCTAGGGCAGCATTAATCTTTGGTAAACTCCATCCTACATCACCAACTATAGATGCTTCATAGATATGGGAAACTCATTCGATTCCTTTTCGTTGAGGGTAGTTTTTTACATAATGAGGTCCATGACAGCCCCATCATTGCACTGGAGGCCTTTCTGTCCCATCGTTGTCTATTTTTCTAGGTTGTTCACTGATTTTGGACTCAATGGGGGGCTTTAATCAGAGCAGATTCTTCTTTATGTTTCTGTTGTTTTTCCCCTTGGAAAATCCTTTATTACCACCACCTCGATTTCCTTTAGTATTTCCAGCCAGTTTGTTGCTTTTCTTATCAACCCATTTCTTACCCAAGATTTCTCCCTTTTGCTTTCCTTGCTGGTAGCAAATCCAAGCTTTACGTATGGCCTTGTCCATCATCTTTGGGTTGTCAAACTCAATTCTTTCCCTCATGTTCAAAGTTAAACTACTGATGAACCTTTGTACTTTAGCCTTTTCTTCTTGGATATAAGGCACATAATGGAGAAATGAAGTAAAATGAGTGATACATTCATCCATATTTTGTTGTCCCAGTTGTAGGTCATGGAATTCTCTTGCTTTTTCATCATAGAAATGTTCAATTAGGTATCTTTCCTTAAGGTATTTTTGAAAATTTTCCCAAGTTATAATTTGTTCACTTACTCCTCTTACCATCTTAACTTCTTCCCACCACAGGGTGGCTTTTCCCTGTAATTGGAAAATAGTCAACCATGCCTTGAGGTTGTGACTGTATTCATATAGCTGGAAGTATTTGTTCATATTAATCATCCACGCCTCGGCTGCTTCCTCCTGTTCTCCATCAAAGTGTGGCAGTTTGATCTTATGGAACTCCCCTTGCAACTCTATCTGTTTCCTTTTTGATGTCTATTGCTCGGAAGCATTATCAAATCGTTCCTCCTCCCTTCCTTCTGACTCTTCTGGTTCTGTGTGGTGATTCCACTCCTCTAACACCCTTTGCTGCTCAGCGTTGGGATTCAGCGGTTGCTGATTCGGCTTGTCAGATAGGAACTTTATGATCCTTCCCCATTCCATGGTTAACCTTGCATTATCCTCTCGCAATTAGGCCATTTCATTTTTCAATTCCTGTATTGTCTCTAATATTGCAAGATTGGCATTGCGAGTCTCCTCTACAAGTTGTACCAATAATTCTGGGTAATTTTCAAGACCAGTTGCAGGTCCCTGACCCACCACAAACCTATGTGACACACTATTTGCTCTTCTCATATTTTCGGTCTTCTGTTTTCTTGTACTTAACATAAGAAAAGTAAAAAAAGAAGGGTCAACACATTAACTATTTTTCTTTAACTACTCAATAGAGATGAAAATAAAATGTATGCACTTGATATGTTTTATCTATTTTATTTCCCAGAGGCCACAGTTTCAGCACTTGGCTCTGATACCACTTGTAATTTACCCACCTACATGACAGAAACTTACCCAAATAATTTTTCTATTTTACATATTTGTCAAAACCTATTCAACCTCAAATGTACATACTAGATATTACATATTGACCTTACATAACTTTCAAATATCACATACGCCATTCTAGAAATATCAAAGAGTTTTGTTTTGGGTTGTTAGAAAAACTTTCTGATAGAAGTTTTGCTTGATGACCACTTTAATGTTGGTGCTACCTACTTTTAACATCTGGCTCGGGAATTTATTTACAACTGGTTCTGTCACATGATGGGGTATGGATAGAGTACACTTTCACTTCATGCCCCTCAAGCTTCTCCCATCATCGACGATGTGGATGCATGTATGCACCTTCGATGGCTGTGCTTGTTCGATGTACTCCACCCTTGTTTACCTGGTAGCGTGAAGTCTCCCAAACCATTTTCTCAAGGTTTGTTTCAGCTCCATCTCTTGTCTTTGGCACCAAATCGTCTAGAACTCCTTCGCGCCAAATGAATCTAGATGGTCTATGGACATTTCCGTGCTCCAGACTGTAATCGACCTGGTTATTTGTAACAATCATCTTCTGGTAAGAGTTTATCCATGCAAGTTCTTAAATTCTTTGATCTTATCTCTTTTCACATTATCTTTATGTTTTATGTCCAAATCTCTAATAGTTTTCATTGCTTACCTTTGTTCTATGGTTGAGAGGTCATGTTGCTACCCTCCAGAAATCACCAGAGGTTCTGAATGATTCTCCTCAGGTTTCCCATGTTCCACCTCTTCTGCGCTGGCTAACGGGAAAGTTTCATGGAATTCTTCTCCTGAAGGTTTTCGATTTCTAGATCTATTGAAAGTTTCCCATTCTAGGTTGTTGAAAGGAAGGGGTTCTTCCAATTTTTTTTAAAGGCCTTCTAGCCCCAAGTCTTTATGATTCCTTATTTTTTATTGTGTTAGATTGGTGGTGAATTCTATATGCCAGTCAGGGTTTACTCTACTCTTTTCAGCGTTAATGGAATTTGTTTCTCGGAATTATCTCTCAGAACCGCAGCCTTGGTTATCCTGGCGCATTGTCAGATTTGATATTCCCTCGGGCTTGCTCTTTAATTTTCCGATATGATGTATATTTCACTCATTTAAAAAAAGAACAGTTTGGATATAAATCCTTGGTTGAATCCCACTCTAACTTACTCCAGTTTATCTTTTCACTGAGCACTATTTCACATATTTTTTTCCATTTTTTTGGCAGGGTCCTTGAGACCTGAGTATATGTTAAGTTTTAAAATGCATGCCAAATTTTCCCGAGCGTTGCGGCTTCTCTTTATGCTTTAATGTTCTAACCCTTTCACGGTTCCTTGAGTTATAAAAATTCATATGGTTTTTACTGTGTATTTAAATGCTCAATTTTTTATTCCATGAAACGCTATTATGTATGTTCTACATGTTTTTTGAGATTCTGGGTATGCAATCTCCAGCACGTTAATGATGGTTTAAGTTTAGCAGGTCTTGATGAATTTTAGTATTTGATTTCATGTCTAACCCTACGATACTGCTAATCTTTTTTAGTGTACAATATTCATGTTTTCTCTTATGCTTGATTCCACTCCTCAGAGATTTGGTTATGTTGTTTTCTAACATTATGATGAAGGCTTTGCTTTTGCATGTTTATATAGCTACAAGATTTGTTCTACTATCATATGTTAGTATAGTTGCATGATTTTCCCAACTATCAAATGTTAATTGTAGCTACATGTTTTGCACTGCTATCATATATTAATATAACTGCACGCATGTAGGGAAAGAAACGGTTTTGGATTTGGATTCGTTATGCATGGGGAAACTGTTTTTCCTCTCTGCATATTCTTTAAAATCATTCGTAATTGTCTCTCCGTTGGTTGTGCTCCGAAGGTTTGAATCTATCGTCTAGATTTTTCTTGCATTTCTTTGTGTTTTGGCATAATTAAGGAAGGATCTCTTATACGGTTATCCTTGTTAATTACTATATGGATTCTTGTCTTCTACAAGGACAGTCTTCTGCTAAATCTTAGTCTGCTATACTTTTTTGAACTTTCTGCAATTATTTATGGATAGTTTTTCTACAGAGTTCTCTTGCAGTTATTTCTAGTTCATAAATAAGAAGAAAACTCTTCACAGGCTACTATCTCATACATTTGTAAAGATATATAGAAGAGGACACCCATATCTCCTCTTGAATTCCTCTACTATTCACTATAGAGAAAGCCTTCTACACATTTTTTAACAGAAATATGATACATGATAAAGTTCACACAAAAAATTTTCCCTCAAAGGTTTGTTTACGTACCTGGTTCTCCGGCTGGTAAATATCTTCTTGAAGATTCACCCGAACCTGGGACTTCTAATGCCTCTTAACCGCCTGACCGTGAGATTCGTCTTTCAGGACCAGAATATCCCCGCTTGCTTACTTGCTAGACAATAGTCTTCTGAAAGTTACTTGCACAATGTGCAAGGCTATCTAATCATCACCAAAATTAGCCTCTCTTTTTTTGCCTATCCCTACAGTGCAAGTTTTCCTCAGCTCCCCTCCTTCTCCCTTGAAACTCTTCCAGTAAGGGGAGGTAGTTAGGGTTGCACTCCCAACAATTGTCTTTTCCCCAAGAGGAAAACTTCCCCCTTGAGAAGTTACAAAATTTTAAAAGAAACATTTGTTATCTCTCATAATAAAACAAATATTATTAAATTTCAAACACATAATAATATCAGGTTCAACTGTCTTTTCCCCAAGAGGAAAACATCCTCCTTGAGAAGTTACCAACTTTTAAAAGAAGCATTTCTTAGCTCTCATAATAAAACAAATATTATTAAATTTCAAACACATTATAATATCAGGTTCAGTTTATATTTACCACAATAAACCAAATATTTACATTTTTTTTCTTGGGGCATTACAGTAATGCTATGCAATTATCAATATAAGTATAATCTAATCAGTATTTTGATGATTTTCTGTGCAGATATTTAGACAATGATGAATTCAATTGATGTATTTAAAAAGATTAATGTAAATTGGTATTATATATATGTGGGAAAACAAATTATAATATTATTTTATTTTTTAATTTATTATTTATATATCTTTATTTGATTATAACGAAAATTTAATTTTTTTATTTAAAAAAATTAACGTCTTTAATCTAATTTATATTTTAAAAATATGATTTTAATTATGATTATCTAATAACTATTTATATTAAAGTTTTAATTATAATTATTTCGAAATTATACAAGTTAAACATGATTTAAAATTAGATTAAAATATTTTAATTAGTCTATGTATGTGGTTTAAAATGCACTTTTTTAGTAAAAAAAATAATTGAATATAATTTACCTTAATTTATATAAAATTTTAAAATCTTTGGGGTGCTAAATATTTTATAATAATTAATTAAACAACTTATACCAATTTTCTATTATTTCTTCTTTAACTCCATATATGCATGGCCTTGTTTTGTCTCAAGTGATTAGGATTATGAGAAATAGTAAATAAATATATGAAATAAATTAGATCTAATATGCCCATAAGTGCTCTACATTTTAACATGAGGCAAATAAAGTAAAGTACTAGATCATTAAATCTTTAGATTTAAAATTAAAAAAATAATAATAAATAAATAACTACTAAACTACCAAAACAAGTATGTATTGCATACATTATGGCACATATGTTGTATTGATTTCATATGTTTTATTGAAGTATTAAATGATATGTTCTTATTAAGGGTAAATTTAATAATAATAAAGTAAATTTAATTAAAAATAATGAAAAATAGTAAAACTAAAAAGGTAAAAAAAAAGTAAAAATAATAGTAACAATAATAACCCTACATAATTGTCTGCTTAGGATAGCTCAATTGGAATGGCCGGTTGTGGAAATGAAGTCTCACATAACGAGAAGTTCATGGGTTCAAATCTTGTGCTAATGAAGTCTCACAGAAGGAGTCTTTGGTTCAAACCTTTTGCTATAGATTGGACATGTTGGACATGAGGGTTGGCTGTGGAAATCAAGTCTCACATAACTAGAAGTTCATGGGTTCAAATCTTGTGCTAATGAAGTCTCATAGAAGGAGTCTTCGGCTCAAATCTTGTGCTATAGATTCGACATGATAAAGATGTAGTCCTACCAAACTTACAAAAAAAATCCTACTCAATTTAATTTGTTATATTCCAACTTTTCAATAAAAAATTTATAAATAATTTCTTTAAAAAGGAAGAAATAAAGAAATAATACTATTCATATTTCATTATGAAAACTTAAACAATTGTATTTATATTGAACAAGAATATTCGAAAAAATAATTAATCACAATATAAAAACTTAATAGCTATATGTATATGTATTATGAAGATTTTAATAAAATTAGAAATAAGATTTTTTCTATATATAAAGAGGTGAAATACACCAAATAGAAATAGATCAACTGTACCATATAAATTAAAATAATTATCATAGAGAACATATAAAGCTTAATACTTGTAATAATGATTAAGATTAAGGAGATGTGTTTTTTTAGTAAAAGGTAATATGTTCAAATTTAGAGGGAGTGGAGTATGTACTCATTTCTAAACATGAGAAGTCAAATTGGTTCATTTAACTCTAATGAATATATGATTTTTATATTCCAATACGACGGAGATGAGTTAAATAAAAATATATTTTAATGTAAACAATGTGGGTCATAAATGAAACATATATATCTATATATTACTTATATCTATGATATAAATATAATTATATATATAGTATATATATTATATATATAATAAAAGAAATGATTATGGTTAAAAAAATTGTATTGATTTAAGATGGCTCTTAGAGTGAAGTAATTAACAGTCAATAATATAAAATGATTACTAATTCAGATGAAGTTTAAAAGAAAATATAAATTATAATACCTCTAGTAAAAACTTATAAATATTTAATTAACGTTAGTACTTCACTTGGGAAGTGATGCTAAGGAAGCTCACAATTCCATTGGTTAGACATAGTTATGAGTGAGGTGTTTACCTACCCAAACAACTGTTCTGGAACTCTCAAAGGGAAAGGGGGGCGCAATAGAGAAATAATACCCAAACTGTTCCAGAACTCTCAAAAGGAAATTGGGGAGCCAATAAGGAAAACAAAGCAGTCGTGAGGCATTCTACATTAAAGAGTTCTAGTAAGGACATTGTTAAGTTAGTAACCAAAAATATTAAAAATTAGTTTAATAACCAATGGTTTACTACGAAGAATTTATGATTATGAGAAATAGAAAATAAATATATGAAATAAATTAATTCCAATATGCCCAAAATTAAAGTACTAGATGAATAACTCTTTATATTTATAATTAAACAAATAATAATAAATACAATTTACAAAACAAGTTGACATTTCATATATTATCGAAGAGATGTTGTATTCAAATATAAGATGAGATGTCTTAATCAAGGGTCAAATCAATAATAATAGTAATAAAAAAAATAATGTCCTTTTAATTAAAAATAATAAAAGGTAAAAGGTAATAAAAATAATAAAAGTAATTCACTAATAAGTGTATATATATGAACTTTGGGTAAAATGAGGTTTGTTGATTTTTGGGTTTCCTTAACAATGGAAGGGGAAATTTTATGGCTAGTGAATATGCTAAGCATATTCTTCGTCTAAGCGCGAAATGGAGGGCTCAAATGAAACGAAATGGAGGGCTAAAATGAAACGAAGCCAATTTAAATTTATTTAATTAAATAATTTAAAAATGTCCTCACTAGACACGTCCTACAATTGACATGAGAAGTGTTAGTGACCATGTTAAACTTAGTGAAAGTTAAAAATAGTATTATGTAGCATTGTTTCACATTTCTTGACTAAGATAAGTACTTTTTCTACAACTAGTTACTCTTTTTAAAAATGTGAGGTTTTTTTTAGAATGTGAGGTAGCTTTATCATGCAGTTTTTGTTAGTTCAGGATTTAGTTTCGTAGTTTAAAAAAGGTTGTAATTATTGTAGCACTCCTCCATCCTTTTAGAATGGCGACAAATATTACGAAATCAAATCTTGATCATTAATTATCAGTTACTTGTTCTTATCATAATTAAAGTATTAAATAAAATCATTACTATATAATTATTAAACCAAATTCACTATGATAATTTACACATCGTTTGTTGAATACTGTAATACAGCCCTGTTGGAAACATTAGTATTTTCTATTGTGTGCTAAAAATAAGCTATGCTTACAGAATAGGCATGTAGGATGATGACATAATTTTGTATATAAATATTTTAGAAATAAATAAGTGATAAATTAGAAATACTTGGAAATTGAACACTTGCAGATGAGATTATATTATGATAACCTTTCCATGATTAGAATTCTAGAAAGAATTCTGGATAAACTTAATGGAAGGGAGAGAAATATCCATTAAGAGCTTAGCTGGAGATAAATGTTAAGCTGCGATTAGTATAAAGCATCATTGAGCTTAAAAGTGATCTTTTGGTTGAAAAAACAACCCACAAAAGTGTGAGGTAACATAGTTGGAGTACTTTTCAGGGTCTCCATCAATTGTGTTTTAATATGTATTTTTTGATTGTTTTATTTATTTCGAATGCTACTTATATCTGTTGGTTGTTGTTATTAGAACATTATTGTGCTAGATTGGAAACATGGATTAGATTTGTGTGAAGGATTGTTGAAAAATGCAGAAAGATAGTCTCAATTTGATTTTTCCTTGACTAAATTGAGAAAATTTTAATATCCATATCATCAAACAACTTGGATGCAATTAGCTTCTATGAGATGGTTTGTTTCACCCATTTTACTCAATAAATTCAAGTTGTAGGAGTTAGAGTTCAGTTAAGAATGTGTGATTGCTAATTTGTAGCAATCAAAGTCAATTATCTCAAGTTGTTTTCAATTAAAATAGTTCTAACTATTGGAGAAAGTGGTGGAGGGCTAGTTGTGCAATGGGACATCAGTCAAATGTAGTGATAATCTAGCTAACTAATCAATCAACCCAAAATAGCTAGTGCATGCAAAGAATTCGAGTTCCTCAGCTATGTTGGAGATTCCAAGGAAGTATAACATTAGTTGTAGACTATTCTTGAACATATAGGTTTTGCATGCAGTCACATGATCAACCTTATGAATTAAACTAAAGAATAGGGGCCTAATTTCCTCAAGGAATTACACAAGGAAATAGGGGCTCAAGCAGAGGCAAAAATTCACAAAGTTTGGGTTTGACCTTCTTAGTGTGCAAAGAGATAGATTATTCACTTACAGGTTATGCACAACTGATTAAAGTAATTGTAATACATCTATACTCATAATATTGATGGAAGAAGGCATTGGAGTTTTAGAATATTTCTTTCCCCAGGAAAAATATTGTGTCCATGTGCTTTATTTCTTATTGCATGTCTGATTTTTTTTTTTCTAAATTGAAAATTAACTTCCATAGAGTGGTAGAGTAGGCTTGTGTCATATGATTTTGAAACAAATTCATGAGAAGTTGCAAATATACAACATAATTTGTAAAATTGTATCATAGCAAGATTCACATTAGAGTAGGAATTTCTAATTTGCAGTTCATTGCAGCAAGACCTCTTAAAAACTAAAATGATTACCTTCATTGGGCTAAGACTAGAGTATGCCTTGGAAGGCAACTCTATTTTCATTGACTCGAAGGATCACATGGAGGAGGTATTCGATGAAAATGGATTGCTAGAATACATCAAGAGAGATGTTACAAAACCAACATAATCTGATCCCCAATACCTATATTAGTGGAAGAAAGTTGTAGCCAAGGTGTGGATAATAAAATTCGAGGGAGTATGAGAACACATTGTCAGTAATATCCATTGGCACTAAAAAATCTATTCTAGAATAGTAGTGAGCACAAAAATTTGGTGCTCAAAGATTAACTTTAAAATATCAAGATGTAGAAGAATGACTTTATCCTACAATATTTGAGGAGGTTCACAAAAGTTCGCGATGAGCTTGCAGGAATTTTTGTTACTCTTTCAAAGAATGACTTGGTAAGAATATCCCTTTAGGGCCTTGCCAAGAGTTGGCATAGCTATCAAGATTAAGTGAAAGGGATGGAGAAACTACCAAATTGGGAGCAATTATGGTATGATTTTGTACAATAGGAGATAAGGGAGAACACCAGATATGGGACGTCATCTAAGGGGAAGGATGAAGAAAACTTTGCATTAGCTAGAAAGGGAAAGAAGCGAAAAGGGAAGAAATCTCAAACCAAACCAGAATCCAACCAAGGGAGAAAGAAGAATGATTTTTCAAATATTAAATGTTCCCATTGTCATGAATACCAACACTATGCCAAAAAGTGGCCATAGAAAAAGGGAAGAAAGAAGACTTTATGAGGAGTAATGGGTGAAGCCTTAGTTTCACAGTTCAACCTTGACTTTACCCTTATCAAATGCATGTTCAACATAGTGATGGGTCACGTGTGGTACATGAGCTCGGGTGCATTCTTCCACATGACAAGGTGTAGATATTGTTTGAGTGACGTGGAGCAGAAAGATCTCCAGATGCACATCAAGCTAGGGAAGGACGGAAGGTACAACATGACTAGTATTGGTATAATTACCTTTCAGGGGGAGTTAGGCTCGCCTCTCAGGCTCAAGGATGTCAAGTTTGTTATAGGCCTAAAGAAAAATCTCATCTTTGTTGCAGTCTTGGAAAACTTTGGTTCTCACGTGATCTTCAACAAAGGAAAAACATTCCTGAGACACATAGCCATGAAACAGGTGAAGAATATTGAGGTTTGTCTGAAGAATCTATATATGTTGGATGTGGAAGATTGTGTTGCATTAAGAACTAAGGAAGAGAAAGTGCAGGGTCATGATGTAGGTGAAACTTACCACATAAGATGACCATTTGCATTATGGCACCTCGAATATTATGCAAAAAATAGCCACTAGCATCCCTAAAGGAGCATTTGAGAAACATGATGTATGCAAAGGATGTACCTTGGGGAAGTACATAAAATCAGAATTCCATGATCGGGGCAACAAAGTGCATGCAGCTCAAGAAATGATCCACTCTAATGTATGTGGACATTTCATGATAGCCTCCACCACCAAGCATAAATATTTTGTCCTTTTTATTGATGACTTCTCACATAAGTGATGAATCTATTCATGTGGAAGAAAGATGAGACATTCTCCAAGTTCATAGAGTTTAAGGCACTAGTTCAAAAAGAAACCAACAAGAAGGTGAAGACGCTCAAGAGAAATAATGGATGTGAGTATGTGTTGAATTAATTTAAAAATTTGTGTGAAAGAAGGTATTCAACGAGAGTTGACAATGCCCCATAACCCACATCATAATGGGGTTGTTGAGAGAAATATCCATAGGATTTTGGGAGAAACAATGGTGATGTTGCATGACCAAGTCTTACCTCTGCATTTTTGGGCTAAGGCATGCAATGCAATAGTCTGTTTGCGGAACTGAAGTCCTCATCGGATTCTTGGCATGATTACATTGGAGGAGGCTTTCTCAGGAAGAAAGTCATATGTGTTGCACTGCAAGATTTTTGGAGCCTCTCTTTACTACCATGTCTCTAAAGAATCAAGGAATAAGATTCAGTCAACTGTACAATTGAGGATATTTCTGCATTACACAGTAACTCCCCACAACTAACATGCGTATTTCCGTCACTCATAATGATATTTGTGTGAAGGGATGTAAATTTTATGAGAAGAAATCTATCTAGTGCTCTCTTGAGAGGGAGATTTATATCCCACCAAAATATGAGATTTTAGCTCCAAAAGAGGAAGCTCAGGAAGTTGTAGAGAAACGAAAAAATGTGAAGAAGAGAGTGGAGACATTTACTAAATCAAAACCTCTAGAGAAGACAGAAAAAGAGCTAAGGAAGTTGATAGATTTGTGAAGTATGCGAGGGAGAATATGGGATATCCTTCAAATTTGCGTAAGGAAAGGAGGTCACATGAGAGGTACATTGGCTTCATGGCTCTAATGACTAAGCTTATAGAGATCGAACCATCCTATTTTGAGGAAGAAATAGACTAACCCCTATGGGTGTATGAAATTGTGAGGAATATGAATCCATTTCGAAGAACCGTGTTTGGGAAGACGTCCCAAGACTAGCATATAAATATATGGTGGGTCTAAGATGGATCTTCAAGGTGAAGAAGGCAATAGATGGAAGCATAGGGAAGTATAAGGCTGGATTTGTGGCCATGGGGTGCTCTCAAGTTGAGGGAATTGACTATGAGGAGACATTTTCCCTTGTAGAAAGGTACTCATTCATTATACCAATTCTTGGTTGGGCTACGCACATGGGGTAGACTATCCATTAGATGGGTGTGAAAACAACATTAATGAATGGGGTTATTAAGGAGGAGGCGTACATATAGTAACAAATTTTTTTTTAGACATTTGACCAATATTCTCATGTGTGTAGACTCAAGTGAGCGTTGTATGATCTCAAGCAAACAACTCATGCTTGGTACACCAAGATGGATAGTTATCTCACCGGTTTGGGCTTCACCACAATTGAAGCAAATGTAAACCTCGTCACATCTGGATAGAAGGTAAATTTCTTATTATTCTCCTATATGTTGCTAATTTTATTTTAACTAATGATGATCCGTTGATCATATCTTGCAAGGACGACCTTGCAAGGGAATTTGAAATGAAGGACGTGGGTCTCATGCACTACTTTCTTGGGTTGGAAGTATGACAAGGTGATGGGGAATTGTTTTCCTGTCAAGGTAAGTATGAAAATGAAATATTAAAAAGATTCTACATAAAGAGTTGTAAACCCATGGAAACACCTTTAACGAAAAACTAGAGGAAGGAGGATGTCACTTCAGGTCAAGCGGATGCTACCATTTATCAGCAGCTAGTGGGTCCACTCATGTAACTTATGAACACATGACCAAATATGTTTTGTGAAGTAAAAAAACTAAGTCAATCTATGGTTAGGTCAACCAAACTATTTTGGAATGCAACTAAGCATGTTTTACGGTACCTTAGAGGCACTACCAAGCTTGGACTATGGTACAGACAAGGAGAGGGAGTGAGGTTGTGTGGCTTCACAGATGTAGATTGTGCACGAAGTCCATCAGAATGAAAGAGTACATCAAGTGGAATTTTTTTTTTTGGGTCCACAGTTATTTCTTGGTATGACAGGAAGCAAAGATATATGGTGCTTTGCTAGACAAAAGCATAATACATGGTTGTAAGTTAAGCAACAAGTGAGGCAATATGGATGAGAAAGATACTTGTTGGACTATTTGGTGAGATGATGGATCCAATTGTGATAACCAGAGTTGCATCAAGATCTCTGAGTATCCTATATTTCACGATGGATCCAACCATACATATATCCAATATCACCATTACGATACCATCTCTAGAAGCAGATGATGTTGCTACACTCCATTCTAATAGAGCAGTAAGATGTTGGCATTTTGAAAAAGATTTGTCAACAGGGAAGTTTGAGTTTCGTAGGTGCAGGATAGGGGTGGTTGATAATCCCTTTCTTACGGAGAGGGAGTCTTTAAAAACGAAGCAAGAAATTCTCAATTTGATTTTTCCTTGACTAAATTAAGAAAATTTGAATTTCCACATGAATAAAAAGATAGGATGTAGTTAACTTGTGTGACATGGTTTGTGTCACCCGATTTATTCAGTAAATTCAAGTTGGAGGAGTGGGATTTCAGTTAAGAATTTATGATTGTTGATTTGTAGCAATCAAAGTGAGTTATCTGAGGTTGTTTTCAATTAAAGTAGTTCCAACTGCTAGAGAAATTAGTGGAAGGCCAATTGTGCAGTGGGACTTTAGTCAAACTCAGTGATCATCCAGTTAACTGATCAATCAACCCAAAATAGCTACTGCATGGAGAATTTGAGTTCCCTAGCTATAGTGGAGATTCAAAGGGACTGTAACATAAATTGTAGACTAGCATTGAGTGTACAGGTGTTGCATACAGTTATATGATTAACCTTGAGAATTTTGCAATCCATTTTGTAAAAATTCCTAAATAACAGGGGCTTAATTTCTGAAGGAATTGCACAAGGAAATGTGGTCTCAAGCAGAGGTAGAAATTTAGTAAGTCTTGGTTAGAGCTTCTTAGTGAGTAGAGAGACAGGTTATTCACTTCTAGGTTGTTCTTAGTTGAGCAAATAAATTGGAATACATTTCTATTCACCATATTAATGCAAGCAGACATTGGTGTTTTTAGCGAATTGCCTTCGCGAGCAAAAAGTTTGTGTGCATGTGTGTTATTTCTTATTGCATGTATGAAAGTTTTGTTTTAAATTGTGAATTAACTTCTAGAGAGTAGTAGGGTAGGTTTTTGTCTTGTGAATTTTATTAAAACTTCATGAGCAGTTGCAACTCTACACCAAAATTTCTATAAGGATGGTGGAGGAAAATTACAAAATATTCATTAGCAGACAATATGCCTACTTCAAAATATCTATGAAAACTTTTGTGAGAAGAAGATGTTGAGGATAAAAGCTTGGATTGTGGAAGAATTAGTCACAAGATTCACATGGGCGGTAATTTTGGTTGCACATTTGGAGGTAGATGGATTAAATGTAATTTTGGTCACAGGGGTATAGGTAGACAAGTGATAGATTTCCTTTGATTTTTGTAGATGATCGATTACTATTTGGTAGATTAACATCTTTTGATTGGTCTCTGGACTTCTTCTAAATAATATTAAATCTCATTTTATTTCTTCTTACCTAGATGATGCATTGGTACTGGATATTTATCATATTTTTGGTGTTATCTAAATTGCATTGGATGCAGATTTTAAATATCTTAGAGTTATGTCTAACCTAATTGTTATGGAATTAAGGATTGGAGCTGACTTATAGAGAAAATACACTGTAAACTTTTATCATGGGCACACATGTGGCTCTCCCTAGGAGGCAATTTGACTCTAGTTCAAGCAGTCCTTCAGAGCATCTATGTATATTGGCTTCATATTTTCTCTGTGCCTAAGAATATCAGTAAATGTATATTTTGGTTTCATCCTGGCATGGGACAATTTGTGTCGTAAAGGATAGAGTTGGCTTGGTTGTTGTTTACTCTGTATGGAGGTGATGGATGACCAGACTTAGCTATTTCTTTGGTTCTCCTCAGTAAAATAAATTTTGAATAATGTATTTAATATGTTGCATTTACATGTATATTAAAACTACTCTTTGGTGATTGATTGTATTTAGGACTAGATTATTAAATATAAAACATTTGGACCACTTCCAATATACATTGGGGTTTTGACCCAAAGAATGCATTGTTATCCCATGCTTGTTTGTTGTGATACATCCACCTCCATCCTTGTCGAAAAAGCTAAAATCCTCCCTGAACATAGATTTAACCTCCGTCCCATATTCCTTTAGCAGATAAAACACTTGTCTCATTTTCTAACCATGTCAATCTACCCTCCATCCCATACTCTCTCATGAGCCCTGTGTAAACCACCATTTAGTTCAAGGATGGGGATTTTGATGTGTACTCTAACCATATTTGTTATATGCTTTCCCCATTTCCTTTCTTATGGTTTCTTCAGTTGGCCTCCTCTATATATTCCCTACTCTCCTCAAATTATTTAGAAGGTAGTCATTGGCTGCTAACCCCATTTTACCAGAGATCCTTCACATGTCCCTTGAAATTTTTATTCAGCCCCATGATATATTTTATGACAGTGAGTTGAAAGTTTTGGGTTGCTTTACCACATATTCATTCATGACCAAAGACTATACCACTAGTTCTAAGAATCATGTTGTTGCTATCACCATAATAAATGTATATTGTATTTTAGAGGAGATAGGGATTGTAAATTGCCCTTCGAGACACTCCAAAAATATTTTCATGCACCCTATTTCTCTAATACTCTATTCTACTTCATGATATTAATCCACATTCCTTGTTCATCCATGTGGATGCACTTTAGGATGTTCTAGGACAACGTAATGTCCCTGTTAACTCCCTCTTATCTTCCCTATCATGTTTTCTAGGACATGTATATCGAACAAGAAATTTGGGAGATGAATGCCATCAAGGTAGAAAATCAAGGGTTTTTGAAGTCATTTATTTACGGTTCCCACTATAATATTCCCACCATATGATCCACCCAATCCCTATATTGGGGTTTAGTGCTATTTTATTTAATTATTATATGATCATGGTGGGCCATAATTCAAAGTAAAATGTTATGACTCTTCATAGGATATTATTGGAGATACTTAAGGAGACACCTCTTTGGCTAAAGGGTTAAGGAATGATTTTGACTTCAATATCAAACCATCAACCATATACTCAACATTTGTCCCATTAACCATATCCTCAAGATATTGATCCAACAATGAAGAAGACAACTCGGGTGATGCATGGGCATCCTCTCTCGCCCACCTTGTTCATGATATATATAAATATATGAATGCCACTACCATCCACCAACTGTGGATCAATAAATTTTTTGGTTGCCTCACTATCCACCAAGAAGGATACATGTTGTCCCTGCATTATGCCTCTAATTGCCAAAATTGCAAAACTAGGATTTTCCATGTCAAAATTTTAATCAAGATTGACCATGCATTGGAAGGCCATTAACACAATATTAAGACATAAAAAATGAATAATTGACACAATACCAAATACAACACATACAATGAGTTTTATATTACAAGGTATCTAGATGCTAATTTAGCAAGTTCACATAAAGAGAGAAAGCCAATGTCATGATACATTGTTCAATTTCTAATCAAGAGAATTATCTTGGATAAGGGAGAAGTAACATTTAGTTTCTTTCTCATACACAAAGGAAAAACGAGGCGATTTCAAATTCCTTTCATGAAGAAATGTTGTTGTAAAGTGTGTTATAAAGCTTGCATTGTAGGAAAGACCCTCACACCATACCAGATTGTGTTAACTAAAGTATGCTAACCATGTTTAGTGAGCTCAAATTTCATGAGCATGTTCAATGAGTGACCATAAATGAGGGGTGTGAGAGTGGCTAATAATCATAGTTTAAAGTGGATGGTTGTCATCATACATAACATCTGTGGTCCAAGTCATTTGTTTGTTGCCCAATGTTGCTGAATCATTGTATTGCATCATGGTAGCATATCTTACATTTTTTAAATAAAAAATATATTGAAAATAAATTAAGTTATGTCTCATGCAAATGTTCAATATTGTTATGTTGTGAGTGGTTTGCATATTATATGTATCATATATCTATAATCACTTATTTCAAGGCTATTTTAAGAAATAAAGGAAGAGGTGCAGGGCCTTGCCATAAGAAGGACTCCCACCAACTCCTCTCCTCATAAAAATCTTTCAAACGTTAGCCCATAAATAAAACACATGCCCTTGTTTCTCTAGTTTCGAAACCATTGGATGGATCTGACAATGAATTCTCCCAACCACTACTTTAACCATCTATTGAATGCCTTTGATTGGTATGTGTAAATGATTTTGATTTATTCCTAGAGAGGTGTGAAATCTAATTTTGCATTCACATAAGACGAGCACCAAATTTAACACGCGGTATCCAAAATTTCAACCTTACAACTCTCTCATCCAATATTGAATACTTCACTAATTAGTGGAGGGGTAATCTCCTTAACAATATATTAAATATTAGAAGCATTCATATTAATAGAAAAAATAAGAATAGTATTTAATATCATGTTTTAAGGAAGGTATCTAGCAAGTTGACGTGTGAGACACCTTTGTCTGTGAGACAAGGGATGCCCTCCATTCAATGCTTTAATTATTTAATCTATGGAGATGTACATACCTTAATTTCATTTGGATCCAGTCATGTGACCTTTAAAGAGGAAACACTTTAACGCAAATCGAACAAGTAAATACAAACTTAATTTTTATATGAATCAAGGTTACATTGACACTTGCATCGCATGCTTAATTTTGTATAGAAGGAAGGGAGAACTTGAAGGGTTGATCACAACAAACATGTATGGTCAATTATGATTATCATAGGTATATTAGTTTGGTTTTCCCAATCCATAACTTTCATACTTTGTTACTATTCTTAAATCCATGTCATGATGGTTTACTAGTTTAACATCTTATACATTTAGTTGTGTCTTTTAAAGTCCTGTGAGTTTAATGACAAAACCAATGGTTTGTCAACTTCATGAGCTTAGTGAGTTATGAGGTCAATTAGCTTAATCATATAGCTTAATATGAAGTCAATTAGCTTAATCATATACATGCACATTCCATTGTCACTATTAGTGACATGTTAGGTTGGATATTAACATGTATTTCTTATTAACATTATCTAGGAGATTAATCGAATCAACATGCATGTTTGACTACAATTGTGGGAGATATGTTAGATAGGTCAACCCCATCAACAACACTTATATTCAATTTCACGTGTTAGAGGCATCACACAATGGTCACTTGATTAGTAACATGTAAGTTTTTGTTATCACTATTAAATGTGTGTTAGGCTAGTTAACTTGATCAATGACTTGTATGTTTGGTTACAATTATTAAAGCCTCACTTGATTGTTTAATGTAGTAAATGGAGTGTAAGTCTAGTTACCATTGTTGAAGGCATGTTTTGTTGGTTAAATTAGTTAACATCATATACATTCAACTATGATTATTAGATCCATCCAAGGCTACTAAACCGATTTAAAGTAGTGCATAACATCGATGGGGTCTTTCTTATTGCATTGTGTGTGAGTATACTGTGTTATTTGTTTTAGTCGATGAGTTTTCATTAATAAAAAGGTATGTAAAAGGGCATCAAAATGCATGTGGCCTTAGACCAACTGAGTATTTTACGAATGCTATTACCATGGTACTGACAAAAAGAAAAAAACCCAACCGAGAGACCCATAGATGTATAGGCTTTACATGCAAAAAAAAAAAGAACTAACAAGAGACATGTTACCATAATTGATCACTAGAAGTGATAGAGGCAATATTATCTGGCGCCATCACCAGTTGCTTATGTTCATCGAAACAATTTCAATCCAAAAGACAAATGTATGTCAAAGAAATTTAAATAGCCCAATGCTCATTGACCCACACCAACAACCTTCCTAAATTTATCTCCTTTATTGTGTTTGTTGGGGTTCAACCTCATCCCCCCACCGTAAGTCATTTAATCCACCATTACGTACACATGCATATATCTAAAAATCATTCCAAACTTAACCATTTTCTTGCCTTACAAAAGAATTTCAAAAAACTGTAGCATTTGCAACATAAAATATACATATTTGTATTCAATATTTTCTAAAGTAATATGCGATACTCTTAATTGTAATCTCATACTACTTTGAATACCCATACCCTACCACTCAACCACATGGAGATCCTTGCATCGATGTCATGACCCTCTCCATTTTGTATATATTATCTTAAATTGATCTTATAACACCCTCCACTAAAATCATTACATGCACGTACATGAGAACCCTTTCCCTACCATAGTGGACCAACAAGGAGTCAAGAGACTCTACTCACCCCAACCCAAGTGTAAGGAAGTCCTAGCAAGAAAAGGAGGGAACTTGTAAACTTTGGTGGGAACGATTCCCACTCTCTCAAATTCCACAAGAAAGTGAAAAGAAATTGCAATAGGAAGGAAAAGTTCCCAATCCATGGAGAGAAGGCTAGAAAAATTAAAATAAATCAATAAAAATGGCAACAACAACATTTCAACCTCTTACTCAAATCTACTCCTCCTCGACTCACTCGAATGATAGAAAAAGCTACTAAGGCATAGTTTTATTTGTTCGTCAAATTTTAAAACTCTCGTTTGTTCAAGGGTTTCCAATTTGCTCTATGGATTTCCATATAGATCTTTGGATCTATCCTCTACAGGTGAGCCAAGCTGAGCAATGGGAAAGCATGGTAGGAGTTCATCAAATGACCTAGCTTCCTCTAAGTAGGAATGGCCACATAATGAATAATTAAGCATAAACTAATAAGAGGATAACCAAGAAGAGATTGAATCCGCAACTTGGCCGACGATAGATGAAAACTAAGATGATGAAGATAGTCAGCGGACGAATCTGTCTACCGTAGACGATGATAAAGATGCTTCTGCCGAAATTGATGACAAGGTAATTTTGTCAAACTCTATTTCTTTTGTACTCCCTTTATTTTCCTTTGGCGCTTTTCAAAGCCATTTTTTCTTAAAATTTTATCATTTTTTCCTATCCCCCCTCTTCTTGTCTTTAGAACACCATGAAAGTTTGAGTTTTCCATTCTATGTGGTCTAGGGTCTTGAGAAGTGTCGGGTTCCTATTGTCTATCTCACATTAGAAGATGCTCTAGATTGAGCTTCCCCTGATCACTTTGATGCAACAAACAAGAGGCATCGTGGCAAGAGGAAGCTCTGCATCAATCCACTCCTAAGCACTCTACAATGAAAATTCTCCACATCAAGCCTCCTCTAAGCATTGTGATGCAACATTTGAGAAGCACGGCGATAACAACACCTTGTAATGAAAATGCTCCACGTAGAGCTACCCTTGAGCACTCCGATGTAGCATCTGCGAGGTGCAGGGTAGGACAAAGCTTTACTTCAAGCCACCCTTGAGCACTCTACAACATATTTGCACCTCAAGTTCTTCTCGCATCCCTAGTTTGTTTCTGCTACCTGGGTATATTGAACACCCTCTCCGGATTGAGGGAAGTGGGTAGGATTTAATCTTGTTAATTAGGATTTAATATCTTGTTAATTAGGGTTTAATTGGGTCTCACTCGTTATATCCTGTTAATTAGGATTTAATAGTATTTAGTGAGATTTCAATTTTGATGAGTTTGTTTATAGCCATACACTGCAAGAGTTATATATTTAAATAATAGGCTATTTTCTTTTGTCTCTTCCCATAAAGAAGATACATTTTCCTTTTTTGTCAAATTTTAACTTCTATGGATGTTTTATAGCCATTAGGGCAAGCATTGTATGTGAAATGGTTGTGAATTTTGTTGGGGTCATCCCATAAAGAAGGCATGTGTAGCTCAGCTGTTGGAAAACATTTTATGTTGAAATGGCAGCCAATTTCCTTTCTGGTAACCCCATAACCAGGATCTGTGTTCCTTTTTAGTTCGATTTCCAATTATATGAGTTTGCTATGGAAATATATGGGAGGCATTTTATATTCAAATGTATGATTTAAAATTGTGCATCTCAATACTTTAGGGTTACAAATTTCTCAGTTTGCACATTTATTGTTCTCTTTGAATTGTGATAGGTTTGTTACTGTGAAACACTCATAAAGGGACAGGTATAATAACTTGGTTCTTGTTATGAGCATGGCGATTTCAATGACTTCCTAGAGACGCATAATATCCACAATGCATATATTCAAATGGTTCCCAATCTCCTTTTGGGTCATTGTTTAATGAAGATTCATGTTCCTTTTTAGTGGGATTTCAACTTTTACAAGTTTTTGATCGCCATATGGGGCAGGTATTTTATATTTCAATATATGATTTGAAATTCTGTGCATTCCCTTAAACCTTAGGGTTCCACATCTCTTAGTGTGCATATTTATTCTCCCCTTAGAATCGTTAAGAGGTTAAGAATATGTATGATTAAATTAACAGGAAGAATTTGGTTATAATGGAGGGAGAGGTAGATTTTATAGCACACTATATGTATCATTCCTTCTAGAGCTTAAGCAAGGCACTCTAAAGTTTAAACATAAGTGTTTTCCTCACTTTTTAATTGTTTTTATTTGTGAAATATAACCAAAGCGGAAGTTAGGATTCAAAAAAATTTAGGTTATATTGGACCTGCAGTTCTTGTGTCCATAGCCTTCATGGATCTTGGAATGTGTATGCATTTACTAATATTTAACAATTTTATTTCATATATATTTGAGTATCGATGTTGATATTGAGAATTGCAGTTGTGTCTTAGTGGAGTCTGATTTGTAGGGAGGGGGTCGGGCTAGGTTCAAATATGAGGTATTTAATAATAATAATAACAATAAGATTTCTAATGAGATTATTGATTCTCATTAATTACTTTTTCGATAAGAAGAATTTAGAATTCATCCTAATATAGTATTGTTTTCTCAATTTTTTGTTTTTTTTAAGTTACTCTGGGTGATTCTTGTGATTTATATAAGTGGCTTGATTATTCAATATCTTTCATTGAATTTAGGAGTTGTAACAGGTATGTCCCTCATATGTTTTCTCTTCCAAACAATTGTATGAATTGAGATTCTTCTCACCCCTGAACCTGTTGGTCCATCAGGTGAGCATCTCAAGCAACCCTACAGGGAAGACTATCCAAGAAATCTAAATTTTATCTTATGCTTCCTATCAGAAGTGGGTGTCATTGTTGCAAATATTCGTGAACGTTAGAATTTTCAATAATGATTTTGGAAAGTAAAATGCTTTTATTTTGATTTCTGACGCAGTAATATTATTTTATTTTACTCTGTGCGTCAAAATGAAACTAAAACTAATGCAGAATTTTGATGAGAATATTGATTTTTGTTGGAAAATAAATTAAAGTGCAACTAATGCAAAGAACATTGTTTTTTTTTGGTTAGAAAATGAATTCAACTACAACTAATGTAGAGAATATTGATTTTGGTTGGACAATGAATTCAACTGCAACTAATGTAGAGAATATTGATTTTAATCGGAAAACGAATTAAACAGTACTATTAGGAATGTTATGAAAAATAATATACATAGTACATATAAATATGCAGTATATACCATAGGTAAGCCATTGATTTAGTTTCTTAAGATTAAGGGATAAATAACTGTCTAAAAGAACCCTAACTGAATAATAGTTAACAATTTTACAACAATCTACTTGATTCATTGTTTGTAAAACTTAAGGTATAAATAACTGTCCAAAAGAACCCTAACTGAATAAGGGTTAACAATTTTACCCCAATCTACTTCATTCATTGTTTGTAATTTTCTCATCCCTTCATGTTTTTATCACACTTTTGGGAACTACACTTTCTCTTAACATGATGTTCCATATACCAACATGGGCTGGTGTTCTTCTAACTGGAGTCAGCATACTCACTCTCATTGGAGTTTAGAGATTCTGGTTTCTCTAACCAATCCTTTCGATTATACTCTATGCATATATTTCAAGACAAAATGACAATTCATTTTTCTTATATAACCTGGTTACTTCAAAGGCCTTTATCCTATGTTATAACTTGGGACATTGCAGGGTGAGTGTTCTTCTTCCCAATTGATAAGAGGAGTAACTTCAACAAAGTTTAAGTTGAGTGTTTCTACAGGATGATCTGCAAATTGTTTTGAAGGTACATGCTCGAGCAGTGAAGTACTCCAAAGCATTAGTGGATATTACAATGATGTATATAAACCAAGAGCATATACTAAAAATTAAAACGAATGTCACAACCAAAAAAAAAAATACAATCTCACAACAACCAATATACAACAGGGTAGTTATTCTTCGCACAAAAAACTAACCAAAAAATATTAACCAATGTTCAATGGATGGTTCAAGAGATACTGAGGTTTCTATGGGTGCGTATCAACCACAATATACATCGTCTAAAAATTGAGACCATCCACATGGCCACGTGATTGGCTTAATATTTTTTACCATGTTTATATCATGCTTAGGTATTGTTTATTTTTTTTTCTCTACAACAACTGATTTTCGAGCCATTCCCTCCCTCCCAACCTCAATACATACTGAACCATCCCCTCCTCTTTTATTCTTTTGAAAGAACTATGCAAATTATGGCCTGAGTGGGTGCAAAATTCTTGGCATGTGTCACTGTGGGGATGCCAAACCATGCATACACTTAGAATCGAACCTAGGTTAGTTGGGGTAGACTCACATCAAACTTTTGCTAGACCACAACCCAACCTACATAAACTGGAGCACACTTACTAGAGTTCATGCCCGTTGTTACTGAATTTGATGTTGCATGAATATGAAAGCTAAACTTATATCGGAAGTGATGAACATATCCAGTTTAGTTCGAATTTTATTTAGGGATTATAGATCCAAATCAGCTCATGTATTTCTTTGTTCTAAGCTTTCAGTTGAGAGAATTTTCCATGCAACGTCCTCCTGCTATAACATCATAATGCACTTGTTAGTTAGGCTTAATCCTTTTTCTTATTTTCTTTTGTATTATGCTATCTTTCTAATTGTACAAATTATGAATTGCATTGAATAATAACCTCCCTTACAATGAATAAGGATTTTTTGGGGCTCCATTTTAGACATTAATAGGATTTCTATGATTTTGATTTTGTAGGTCAGACATATTGTTGTTTCACTACTACAGAGGTTTGGTGAGCCTCAGTGCACTATAAGATACTCTGAATTTTTCATTATGGATGTAAAATTAAAATAGTTATTTGGATATTTTCTATTTACAATTGAAGTTTTTATAGTCTCTCGCAGGAAAAATAAGTTTGCAAAGAGTGCATTTATGGTTTTATATATTCTATGATATCTGGAAGAATTGCTTTCTATTTTTCAAATATAGATTAAAAGCTTTCTCACTTGTTTTCATGTATGGCCATTAGTGGAAACCCTCATATCTTGAGATCAACTCTTGGAAGTAACCCTTTATTTATAAATGCTAGTCTTATGAATATAGATTAAAAGGAAGTGTGGGCTTGCAAAACCCAAACACCAAAAACCCATGCACTTTTATTGGGACCTATTTGTATGCTAAGTCTTATTTCTTTCTTTCTAATAAATCATTTTACATACTCTTGTTGTTTTTTTGGACAATTACAATCCTACTCCTTGTCCTACAAGTTACCCTGGTATTGAGCTCATATTAGCCATAAAGTTTCTTCTCCAAGCTTCACATCATATTTTTCATTGCTCTATCATGTACCTTATGGTTAGAATTTTGTGTATTGTATTTTGAGAGACAGACTATTTTTCCAATTTGCGTACAAGGAATTAACTTTTGTCAACTCTATTTCCAAATTTCCACACGAGGATGGTTTATCCTTAGATGGTGACAAATGGAATTGGGTGGTTAGAATTATGGTTTCAGTTGCTTTTGTGAAGTTGTTCATCATAATGTAAGGTCAAAGTTTTACTAATGAGATTGTGAAGGCATATGCTCAAGATTCTCATGCTTCACATGGTTCTCCTTCAAACTTTTGTCTGCATATAAATTCATTGTAACTCGAATGAAATTACAGAAGGGGGATAGAATCATCAAATTTGGGGGGAGGTAGCTTTGTGAAGGATTACATATAAAAAACATGCCTGCGTTGTGCTTTAGTAATCACCACGGCCCCTATGTTGTTCAACTGTTGTTTGCAGTGTGCATATTCCTAACTTTCTCTCACATGTTGAACCTGATGCTGTTGTGAAGAAAATGGGTGGATCACCTATTAATGTGAATTACTCAGAGAGAGTCGGTCAAAGTGTGTTCGGTCAGAGACATTTCAGTGAGTGAGCGTATGATCTACACAGAGCCAGATGGTATACCTGTATATGTTGATACACATCAGCTGAGGCTCCTTGGCCACAGGATTTAGTCACAACTCAGTTTTTTAAAAATTGGACAACTCAGTTTCCTTTCAAAAGTGGAAGAGGTACATTGATGATACTTGTGTCATCTCACTTCATGGTTACTGGAAATTGGATGTGTTTCTAAACCACCTTAATTCTCAATCTGATTCTGTCAAGTTCACCATAGAAGTGGAAGAGAATGGTCCCCTACCCTTCCTTGACATTCTCCTTTCTAGAATGCATGATGGTTCTATTTGTCACCAAGTGTTTCGAAAGAAAACTCTCATGGATCAATATTTCCTTGCGAGCTCTCATCACTTTCATGCTAAAAAATTCAGTGTTCTTGGCACTCTCATCACTTTCATGCTAAAAAATTCAGTGTTCTTGGCACTCTTGCGACCGAGGCCCAAAGAATCTCTGATGATAGCTCCCTATACCAAGACAAATCTTATCTTCATGAGGTTTTTAGGAAGAATGGGTATAGCAGATCTTAGAGACTGAAGGCATTTGACAAGGCATGCAAAGTGCCAAGAGGTAAACATGCTCTTGTAGATCCTGTATCTAAGGTTATCTCTAATATATCCAAGGAACAAAGGATAGAATTACACATATCCTTATAAATATTAATGTCGCTTCCGCGTGTAGGCCTCTCCAAACCATTAGAAATCCTCTCGGATGGTAAAAGACCCTATTGACCCTAAGGACACTAAGGGTGTGTACCTTGTTCCTTGCTCTTGTAGAATTCCCTATATTGGGGAAATAGGTAGGTCTATTAAATAGAGAATCCTTGAGCATGCTACAAATATTACACATAGTGGATCCCTCTCATCATCCCTAGCCAAGCATCTAGGAAAAACAAAGTACCACATCTTTATTGAAGATTCCGAAGCCAAGCATGCACGAAAAACAAAGCACCACATCTCGATTGAAGATTCCAAATCCATTGTCACGGTGGATAATTTCCACCATAGGAAGCTTAGGGAAGTGATTGAGGTTGAAAAGCATGCCAAAAATATTAATAGCGATGAAGGTTAGAAATTAACTAAGAGTTGAATTCCAGCTGTCACTTCGTGATTCCTCTCTCGTCTCGCTTTTTTTTTCATTATTATTTGTTTTTCTTATTTTTAATTTTCATTTATGTGTTTTATTGTTTTCTTCATTCGTGATTCCTTTTGTTCATTTTGTATATCTATTTTATATATCGACCTTATCCCTTTATACTTTTCGGGTCTCTCCCTAACTTTATTTTTAGTCACCATGATTATTAGATCCATTAATATATGTAATCTATGTATATAACTTTTTGCTTCTTAAATTTTTTTTTTTGTGTAATTTATGCTACTTCTATTATTATACAAAAAGGGTTACAAAAAGCTTACATCCGCCATGCTGAGATGGTTACAGCTTGACATTAACACTAGAAAAAGAAGCTACCATAACACTGACCATGACTGAAAAACTGAGAGACTGAAAGACTGTAAGACTGTCAATTGAACACATACCGAAACCCATTGAAAGCCAGACTCCTAGACACATGCCAAAACTCCCTATCCCGGCCTTTGCGAGGAGATACATACAGAAATTGATATACCAACAGACATAGATACATATATAGACTGACTTCGACTTGAACCGACCCGAAATGAACAAGACTGTCCCACAACAAACACTGCGCATTATGGCAACCGAGCACACGACCTGAAACTGCAGAAGCGACCTCCAAAATAGCAAGGAGACGAGCTCAAGCATCCACGGAGGTGGATGGTTTCTCCTCCACAATTCTGCAACCATACTGATCGGACACACTCGAATTTGTGTAAGGAGCATCATCCTTTGCTGGCTTGCCTGGTCCCGCCACCGCACCCGAGGCTTCCGCAGGCTGCAATCTTGGACATTGAATAGGAGAAGGTGGTTGTGGCTCCGCAGGGACCTCTGTAGAGGCTGCGTGTTCACACTTCTCAATCCGCACTGATACAAAATAAGTGGCATTATCCAAGGAGCATGGGAACCGAAAGTGGGTTGAGGGGTGAGAGCTGTGCGAGCGCGCAGCTGCCCGCCCTCGGCCTCTTCCTCTGCCTCGACCCCGCCTAGCCCCATGGGAGCTGACTTCTTCAGAGGGGGAACCTAATGAGGGTGAGGAGCGCTGAGGTGAAACTCTTCCTCTTGCGCCTCCCCTAGGCCCACCCCTGTGACTGCTGAGGCAGAGCCATTCACGCGACATTCTGGAGCAACCCTGCAAAAAAGGCTACACAAAAAACTAGTTTGCCCCTTGCCACAGTTCACAAAGAACCAATTGACGTTGTCCAGAGGCGGAATAATGCACAGAAGCACGAAAGGCGGTGAATAAACCTTTGAAAAAACGCAGAGGGGCGGGGTGAAACTTACCACCGAGAACTGAACCGTGGAATCAGCCTGAGCACCGAGGGGTGCAATGCAAACAGAGAATAGAGCAAATTGTAGCTAGTAGACGAGAGAGCCCGGGCGCTCCAAGGTAGAGACCAAGGCCTTCTGAGCAAAGGGCCGAGGTCTGAACCTTATCAACCGCTGCCAAGGCTCAATCGTCAGCGTTAACACGTAGGAGAAAATCATCCACAACCAAATGAAACAATGTACAGACCTCAGAGGCTGCCTACCTAGCGAAGGCTGGCTCTTAAAGACCCATGGATCGACATTCCAGATGCTGAACATTCCAACGCAGGCCGACTGCACACAGAGAACCGGAGAGGCGAATCGAATGACAAAAATATAGCAGCTAACGGCAAGTTGCAGGCCCGTATTAAGTGCTGCATTGATAATATCAGGACGGGGGTGGCAGGCCCGTAGATTTCCTCTACATCTGGTGGATCTGGGCTGCCACTTTCCCAATGGGGAGGCTGCCCCCGCATGAATAACCCATTTAATCACCCGCAGTCGAGGAAATTTTTGCTTCTTATTAACATGTTTACTTATTTTTATTTATTTATCTATTTAATTATTTTCTATTAATTATTTATAAAATTATATATATATATAATAGCCCAACTAAAACATCCAACAAATGATTTTATAAACTTGATTTTATAGTTCCTGTGACCTTGGTTAGTCAAAAATTAATAAAAGCTAGTTTTATATGATATATATATATAATTAGAATAACATAAACATATAATATTTTATTATTTACATTTAATATTTTTTATAATTTATTTTTGTAACGGCTAGTTTTCACAAAAAATATATTTTTATTATTTCAATAAATGACGAACCACCTTTAATAACTAATAATAGTGTACTTATCTGAGTAATTTCATAATATTCTACTTACCTAATTAACTATTTTAACAGCTAGTTTTTCAATGGCTAAGTCTCGACAATGATGCATCCACACTATTCATTCCTTAAGATCGAAGCATCCACACTATTCATTCCTTAAGATCGATTGGTTCTTCACCTTAACTCGTTTGAAACTTTGACCAAATCTTGACTATATGATTAATCCAAAAGACACCTATCTACATTATAGATCACAAAAGTCTGAAATCTAACAAGAAATAATACTATTCATATTACATTACAAGAAATTTAAATAATGACAATTTATATTTAACCACAATATTTGGAAAAATAATTAATCACAATATAAAAACGTAATAGCTATATGTATATGTATTATGAAGTTTTTAATAAAATTAGAAGTAAGAAATTGTCTATATATAAAGATGTGGAATACACAAAATATAAATATATCCATTGTATCATATAAATTAAAATAATTATCATATCTTAGAACTTATAAAACTTAATACTTGTAATAATGATTAAGATTAAGAATATGTGTTTTTTAGTAAAATGGCACATGTTCAAATTTAGAGGGGGTGTAGTATGCACTGAGTTCTGAACATTAGAAGTCAAGTTGGTTCATCTTAACTACAATGGATATATGATTTCTATATCCCAATATGATGGAGATGACTAAAAGAAAAATACATTTTAATGTAAAAATGTGGGTCATAAATGAAATGTTTTAATAAATATTTCAATATTATGTATATATTATATCAAAAAATGAAAACAAAAACATTATGGTTAAAAAGTTGTATGGATGTGTTGCTTTAGATGAAAGAGGTGTAAAAAAGAAAATCATCTTAAGAAATCTAATTATTCTTAACATTTAATAGATATACAGTTAACATGGATCTATATTAATTTTATGAAAATTTTGAATAAAATTAAGTAAATATAGATTAATGAAAGTAAACATAAATAAGGGTAAATTAGAAGAATTGGGTACTTCACCAAAAAGAAAAAACGAAAAACAGGAAAGAATAAATAAACTTAAAATAATGATACAAATTAAAGGATGATGGAAGGGTGAAATAATTACATTAAAATAAAATGAAAAAATAAGAATTAAAAAGACTTTAAAAAATAAGAATTATAATACATTAGTAAAAACTTGTAAATATCTAACTAATGTTGGTAACTTTTGGTTATGGGATTTAGAAAGTGAGATATGTATACATATTTATAAATGTTTTCTAATTTGTTAAATTTATATAATATGTGCAACTAAACACAAAAAATAACTTAAGAAGCCATGTTGATGAAACTCACATTTCAATTGGTTGGAGATAGTAATCGGTGAGGCATTTAGCTACCCAAACTACTCTTTACCTCTCTCAAACTTGAACTCTCTCAAACGAGGAGCATCCTTTTCCTTGTGACTTGGTCGTTCAACAAGAATGTAAAGGAAGAATAGTAGATAAGTATTGTTGGACCTATTTTCTTCTTGAATAAGAATAGTAGATAAGTATTGTTGGACCTATTTTCTTCTTGAATAGTGGAAATTTATGATGGAATAATTATATCAAATTATTTCATGTCAAACTATTCATGATGTGAGAAACCTCTGTATTGAAACTAGAAGGAAATGGCTAATGTGTGTGCAAAAGTATTAGTCTGAACATCTGTTTGTGGGCCTTCAAATATTCCAGTTAACCTATGATTTTGTTTCAGTATGGAACCGTGCTTTGTTCCTGTCACAAACCCATATATATATAAAATATTTTTAAGAGAACATAGTTCCATGGCATATTAAATCATCGTTAACATCATTGTAAAAGAATCAAACCATAAAATGTAATTGTCCAATTTCATACATAATTCTATAATTAGAAGGAATATTGGAATATCCAATAATTTGGGGTCCTACGCCATGTTGTAAGGTTTCATTAATTCTATTGATATATGTTTAAATGCCCAGTAGATCAATCATGCGATGTGGCCGAGACAATAAACCGTACAACCTACAAGTCCGTTGGATGTACAGTCTTTTTTCTTCATTGTAGAGGTCATGGTGTCAGTCCACTGTTGAATTGCACCTCAGGTAAGAGCTTCCACGTTGCCTTTGCTTTCCACCTCACCGAGTTTTCCTCATACCTGGTATTATTTACAATGGAATACTTACTAGTGTATTTGCGTTTGTAGGCTGCCCCATGAGGCAGTGTTTCCTTTAGGTTATTGAGGATGGCCTTCGACTCATGTGGAGGCAACGTTTTTGTCTTTTGAATAAATCATGGGTGACAGGTTTAACTGAGAATTGCCAAAGTTTTTCACGAGATTTGGTAAGGTTTGCAACTGCCGGGATGCTAGAGCTCTGCCTTCCGGACCCTACAGTCTTCGGGCATGAATTTAGCAGGTATGCTATGGGTAATGGGATCAATATCAAGAGTTTTTCCATCTGTTTAAAGAGTTATGTTTTACCCGGTCATGGGTAAACTGAGCTATAATTCATGTGTCGAGGGGGTTACTACTTATCGAACAGTCTTTGTATGTTGTTGTCGACTTCTTAAACTACTGTAATTTTTTATTTATGATTTCAAGCTTTAGGTTTCATGCGACCTTGAGAACCTGTGGTAAATCTATGTCTGGTAGATTAGATACACCATGAAGTATGTGAAGATGGCTTAGCTCTACTGACGGTCCTTTGATTGCGGAACTTCGTGTTTTGAAGAACTTGTCCATATGTTTATGCTTCACTGTGTTTTAAACGGTTTATAACTCTGAAGAATGGCTTCAATGTTTTGTATATTTAATTTGAAACTAGACTTGGTCAAGATTTAGGGACTATTCCAACTTTCAAATGAGTTTAGCATTTTGACTTGATGTTGCACGAAAGATGAACCCGTGAGGATTTTCCTTCTAATGCAATATGTATATTTTTATTCCTTGTTTCGACTCTACATGCAAATGCGAGTTAAGGTTAAGGTTGATTATTCCTTTGATTCTTTCGAGTTCAGAAATTTGTTTTCGATTTGTATTTTACTCATATGGTCTTGCCCATTCACGAATTCCTTACTTGCCCATTGAATTTGTGATTCTTTGCATTATAACGGAAGTAATATCTTGTACTAGTTTTATAACATGTATGCATATTGTATCTTTCCTTGTACATAGGAATTACAGGTTCTTGATTTTGCTTTTCTCAATGGCTAACCCTTAATCATTAACAGAAATTACTACATAATTTTTTTGTTTATAAAGGACATACAATTCCTTTAGCTTGAGTTTCCGGCGAGCAACTATTTGATCCCAACCAGACTTAGCTCCTTCCACCTATCTATCTTTACAACACAATTCCTTCTTTTTTCTCATTATTTTTCCTCTTTTCTGATCTCAAATAACTCTTTCCTCTCAATCCCTTATTTGAGAATAAATTTCCCAAAAAGTATTTAGGGTTAGGTAACTACCTTTCCTAACTACCTATCATATGTCAAAGTGCCTTTATTTTACATTTCAATTTCCATGTAACTTTAATCAAAATAATTACTGCCAATCATTTTGGCATTTTACTTTCTATGTAATTTTAATAAAAAATAATCGCTGCCATCATTCTAGCATTTTACTTTCTACCTAATTTTAATAAAAAATAATTAACTATATAAACACAATAGTACTTCCTTTTGTTCAAACATAGTAATAAATATTTATATCATAGGGGATATCAGAGTTCCTTGCCATGTCCATCAAATTTATAGCCCTGGATTAGTTCCCAGGTTCCAAAAATGTAACAAGGGTAAGGCTTTTTCGGAAAATAATAATAGAAAACTATGTATGTAAATTAGAATAAAAAATATAAAAATATAGAAGTCACCTTACAAAGTTGTAACAATATGAGTTTATTCCCTTTTCATTGAAATGGGTTAAAGAAATTTAAGTAGACTTGAAATGAGATTTTACAAGTTGTGTGACACAGTATTAAATACAGAAGAAATAAAAGAACCTTCTCATTTAACTCGACTTGGGGTTAGTCAAAGGTCAAGCTTGGTTACAAACATCAGTAGAAAGTCTGTGAACCCTACGAAGGGATGAATTAATCAATGGGTCTTAACCATAAACAAAAAGGAATTAAGAATTTTCTTATCATCATCCAAATAATATAGAGACTTCGAGAGAGTAACAGAGGATTTCTCCATCTAAACCATAATTTAAGAAAAACATATCATAAATGATTAATACATAGCATATACATAAGCTTATACATCTCAGAGAATTCAAACAAAGTTTCATCCGCTAAATTTAATCTATGATAGAGTAAAAGTGAACATGAACCATAATAAAATAATAAAATTAATTTCTCCAACTCCCATACAAGCTACAATAGTTTTTCCACACAATATATACAACTGTAAAAAACATGGAACTTGAAAGGAAGCATAAGCTCCATGAGAATCTATACCCTAACATAAAAGAAAAAGAAACCGAAATTTCCTAGAAGATAATCGAGAAGTGGCATAAATCAAGTTATACTATAAACCACTTATGTCATTGTTTTACTCTAAATATTCTTAAAGATAACACACATAAATAATTGGATATGGGGTATCATTCTTATAACCTCATAAACTCACAAAGTACTGTCTCAAAGAAAGGAATGAAATCCTAAAACAACACAGAAGTAATGAGCTTGTGCAGCTGGAATACAAAAGTTAAATATAAGTTAGGTAAACCTCGTCTAATGGAAGACCTGACCTGTAACGCCTTATAGTTTGTGTGACAGGCAGGCGCCGGGCACTCGGGCGCACGCAAGGCAGGCGGGCGTGCATGACCGCACGTGGGTGGAGCGCCGGGCAGCATCGCACGAAATGCGACGTAACGCTGAACGACATGCGACGAAAGATAAACATGATGAAATGAAGTGCGAGGTTTATACCCACGCTTGGAGGTTGGCTTGCGGTGGCAAGGCCGACTTGAATGAAGGTTGTAAGGGGTGTGTTAGCCTATGTTTGGGGGTCAGCTGGAGTGCCACCGCCCACAAGTAGTTCCACACTAACTTGCATATATATACACATACGTTGGAGCTCATTTATCATCAACGAATCTACTGACTCATCTTCGCAAGGATTCAAGAGGTTGGGCAAGGTGTGCCCGAGTGGATTCTAAGGTGCAGATTTTGTGTAGGACTTGGCAAGGGTGTTAGGTGGCTTGGGTGAGCACCGCCTTCGTGCAAGAGGTGCACAAGATTGTTATAAAAGGCAGGTTTGCCTCTCTTTGTAATATTTGGTTAAGTTTGAGAATTGGTTCGACAAGACACACTTGTTTATTGTAAACTGATATTCTTAATATATTGTTGGGCACACTCACATTACAGGGAGTTTTCCCTCCCCTTTATACTTGTTGCAATTGTTGATGTTCTTGTTATAATTGCTATGGATAATGAATGAGTATGGGCTTCATTAGTATAAAGGATAATTGCATAATACCTGGTTGAGAATCACAAACTAAGTAGGAGAAAGTGAATTTAGGCGTATTCCATGTGCACGAGTATTGTTAAAAAGAAAGTGTTTGGTGATGCTGCACCTCGCCGGCACGGTTGAAAGACCATTGTAGGCTTGGGGGTGTGAAAATTGGTATCAAAGGTCAGTTGGAGCTGGTTTGAGCAGGTTGCTCGTAATGGTGAAGAGTCAAGAGGGATGTCTATCTTGCAGGAATTGGGTTTTGCAACCTTCAAGGAATTTGAAGGGAGTCTACTTGAAGAATCAAGGGAGGTTGAACAAAGGTTTGCATAATGGGGCAAGAGCTTGTTCAAAGCAAAGGATGCTCTTCGTGCCTTGATCAAGAAAGGAATTTATGACGGGGATAGGGACGAAGCCTATCGACTTGCAAAGGAAGTGGACTTGTTTGAAGCAGAGCTCAAGGAATTAGAGATAAGGTAGGAATTGATTCGAAAGAAGAGAGAATGGCTAACTCTTGACGAAAAGCATTCCATAGCTTTGACTCATAAGGAGAAAGCTGTAGAATGTGATGATAAGAAAGAGGAAGTCAGGATGATAGTTGAAGATGTTGCAGACATGATCATGATGGAGGATGAGCTTGAGATTGATCAAGTTGAACCACGATCGTGCAGTTTACAGACATGTATGGATGAGGGTACTCTCATGGAGGAACCTCATGATCATGATGCTGATGTTGATGATGTAAGTACTATTGATACATTTGTTTCATTTGAGAATTTGGTAGATGGACCGTATGCAGGGAAGGGCAAAGCCCATTTACCGATGCTAGGGAACATCTTACCATGGATGTCTATGATGAGGCCTTGTATGGAAAAGCAAGGATTGTTGATTGTTGCAGGACTTGTTGGGGTTGTTTGTGACCTTATGGTAGAAGGTACAAAGGCTCGTGACAAAGGTGGAACTTGATGATCATTGTGGAGGAATGGGTCATGCTTTAGCCACATGTCTAAGTGCCCGGCATGACTCATGGACAGATTGAAGGGCACACACTTTAGTTGCTTGGGTGGACTTCTCATGGCCGAGACCAAGAGAAAGTCTTGGTGGACACTTTGGTGGAGGAGCTATGATGGAGAGACTCATGTGATGATGATATGGTTGGGTGATCGAGTTCACTAGACCGAAGATTGCAGACTTGGACGGGGATGACCGATTGTTGTGATGGGTCTACTTGGTTGGACTACATGGCAACTTACTCATGGACATCAATTTGGAGACATGGAGCATGGCGGTCTTATGCAGGGACATTATGTGGGAGCACTTGTAGAGATGTCACTTATGGGCATCCAATGAGGAGTGCCAAAGCAGGGATGTTGTGCAGTTGGATTTGCTAGTGTGACATGGAGATGTTTTACTTATGAGCCGATGGAGAGGTTGTGCACTCTTGTACAACAAGGCCATGGACTTGGATGGAATTGTGAGCAGTCTATGGGGCATTCTTACTACATGGAGAGTTGAGGCATCTTGCAGAGACCTTTGCGTGGAGACTTGTATGCTTGTTGATCGTTGGTTGAGGATGGCTTATGGAGCTCATGATGACATGAGGTTGTTGTGACTTTTGGGGACTTCATATATGGTGGACTTGGAGGATCTGATGCATTGAGGAGCTGAGGTCAGGGACCTTGATGCAGGTGCATACTTTCAAGTACATGCATGGGTATGGCTTGAGAGAGTGACTTGATGTGGAGGATCGATATGAGACACTTTGGATTGATGGAGTTACGATGGTGATGATGCCTTGGTGGCAACACTTGGGCATGGGTTGAGCCGAGACTCAACTACTTTGACACATGGGAGTTGATTGATCTATGATCATGGGCAGCACATGGATAGATGAGGTAGGTGTATACTTGTTTCTATGGCAGACTTGAGGGATGGCACATTGCAGATGTGATGGAGGTAGCTTCATGGACTTGGATGTGGCATACCGAGAGTTGGAGATTGATGAGATGGTCTCTTCATATTGAGGAGGCACACATATGGATGATGTTGGGATAAATGTGGTTGATTTACTTTAGCACATTGGTACCAAACATCATGGACATGTTGCAGATGAGATGAGAACTACTTCATGGACCTGAGCATGGTTTACTTATATGGATGGATTCTTGATCGAGTTCAGGATGTGGCAGGATGTTTTGAGAAACAATTGATGGTGGCATGAGGGTGTGCATTCTCATGGGTTGAGCATGATGGTTGGATTAGCTACCCAACTAGTTCAGACATGGGCGCTATAACATGTACAATATGTGTTAGCATTGTGTCGGAGTATCATGGCAGTAGTTCACATGAGGACGACACATGATGAGGTCGACATGGTATGTTGCAGTAGGCATGTAGCTTGAGATGGAGGGGCCAGCCTTCCACGATGGAGCAGCATGTGGAGATTGTGACATGGTGGTTGATTGTCATGGATTAAGAGGACTTCCAATGTATGACGTACCGATAGGTGCATACCTTGGTATGGTGATCTTGGTGACAGATGGTTGTCGAGGTGAGACATGGTGGAGATGGTCGTTCTACATATGTTTCAGTGATGGTTGCAGTATGTGGAGGAGTTGACAGCATGGATGGTCTTGGTGGATGGTTACCAGGATGGTATGTTGTCGAAGATGACAACGACTTCAGGTGGAGGAGGATGTAACGCCTTATAGTTTGTGCGACGGGCAGGCGTCGGGTGCTCGGGCACGCATGACCGCATGCGGGTGGAGCGCCAGGCAGCATCGCACGAAATGCGACGAAACGCTGAACAACATTCGACGAAAGATAAACATGATGAAATGAAGTGCGAGGTTTATACCCATGCTTGGAGGTTGGCTTGCGGTGGCAAGGCCGACTTGAATGAAGGTTGTAAGTGGTGTGTTAGCCTACGTTTCGGGGTCAGCTGGAGTGCCACACCCCACAAGTGGTTCCACACTAACTTGCATATATATACACATAGATTGGAGCTCATTTATCATCAATGAATCTACTCACTCATCTTCGCAAGGATTCAAGAGAGAAGTGTGTAATAAAGGAGAGAGATTCACATATCTCATGTGCTTTGCTCGTAAGAAGATTGTACGCTTGGTTGTAGTCTTGGAATTAAGTCGGAGGTTGGGCAAGGTGTATCCTAGTGGATTCTAAGGTGCAGATTTTGTGTAGGAATTGGCAAGGGTGTTAGGTGGCTTCGGTGAGCACTGCCCTTCGTGCAAGAGGTGCACAAGATTGTTATAAAAGACAGGTTTGCCTCTCTTTGTAATATTTGGTTAAGTGTGAGACTTGGTTCGGCAAGACACACTTGTATATTGTAAACTGATATTCTTAATTATTGTTGGGGAGACTCACATTACGAGGAGTTGCCCCTCTCCTTTATACTTGTTGCAATTTTTGATGTTCTTGTTATAATTTCTATGGATAATGAATGAGTATGGGCTTCATTAGTATAAAGGATAATTGCATAATACTTGGTTGAGAATCAAAAACTAAGTAGGAGAAAGTGAATTTAGGCGTAGTCCATGTGCACAATTATTGTTAAAAAGAAAGTGTTCGGTGGTGCCGCACCTCACCGGCACGGTTGAAAGACCACCGTAGGCTTGGGGGCATGACATGACCTCTCTAGGATTACATCTTCCGAAAAACCAATATACATTTATTTATGTCTTAGCTGTAAAGGGAGAATTATGAGTTAGATCATGGGTTGTATAAAGACAAATAGAATAGGAATAATTGAAGGGAGGAGTAAGAGAAGTACAAATGTTAATAAAAACATCAACCTTCTCTACAACACGCATGTGTCCCTAGAGTTGTTTCCCATTTAGAGTTAAAAGAGGGGATTTTAACACACCCAGGAAAAGAGCATCTGGAATTTGATAATAATAATCCTAATACTGTGGATGATGTAATAAACAAAAAATGAATTTGTCACCAACAAATGAAATAGAAAGGGGATGGTGGAAAAGGATGGATAGATATAAAATGGAGAAACATCTTCAAAATATTAAAGGGATAAAGACTGGAAACTCCAAAAACTCATATAAAAATGCACAGAATAAAAACTCAGCAAGGGGTCAATAAAAATATAAGTTACATAATGAATTAAAAACAACTGAGTAGTCCAAGAAACCTGAATTTGATGAGTATACAAGATGTCGTTGTAATGTTGGGGATGTGGAGAGCTCCACTATATTAAAAATTGCCCCTATTGAAGAAGGAAAAAACAATTAGCACGCATCCAAGAAGTTTATACAATAGGGGACATCGCTAGAAGTCTGTGTAATATGAACGTGACAGTTGAAGATCATCAAGCAGAGTTTCAAGTGTTTATGGTGGAATTTGAAAGTCAAGTTTTTAACAAAGATGTGACTATTTTAATTGATGTTAGAGCTAGTTTAAGTTATATAAGCCATAAGGTACTTGAAATATATCAATTACAAACATAAAAATTTAACAACCCATGGTTATTGATGTTACCCATGGGAGCCAATAGGAGAGTAATGGCTAAAATGAATAATTACTACGCTATTTTCGAGGATTAACCAATAATAGCATATTTAAATGTATTCTCGTTAGGGTCATATTATATTTTAATTGGCACGCATTGGCTTGAAAAATGATGGTCTCTAGTAAACTTCAAAACAAAAACTACACGTTTCTTTAATGGAGAAGGGCTTAGACAAGAAATTCAAGGAATTAGAAGTCCCATGAAATTAAGACCAATTACAACTTCTCAATAAGAGAAATGCATCTAGAAAGGGTGTTATATTTATGTTTTACAATTGAGATGCAATAAATTCAAAGGAAAATAGTGCCACTTTAGAAAATTGACGTATTGTATAAGAATATGTTGATATATTTCCAGAAGATATTTTTGGATGGCTCCCTAAATAGGATATCGACCTTACTATTGAACTAATTATGGGAGTTTCTATGATTTCCAAAGAACCTTATTGCATGAGAACTGGAGAGCTAATTGAGTGAAAATGTAGTTAGAGAAGTTGTTCAACAAGAAGAATATCCACTAAAGTGTGTCACCTTGGGGAACCACTATACATTTTTTTAGAAAAAGATGAAAGTACCTTATGATGTTGCATCAATTATAGAAAACTAAAAAAACTAATAGTTAATAGAAAATACCCACCACCTTGGATACATGATCTATTCAAAAAAGTACAGGACTTTACATTGATTTCAAAAATTGAATTATGCTCTAAATATCATCAGATTCGGATCAAGGAGGAAGATGTATGCAAAACTTCCTTTAGAACTCACTACGGGAATTATGAGGTTTTCATCGTTTCTTTTGGGCTTATTAATGCCGAAACAATGTTCATGTGTCTTATGAATAAAATTTTTCAACAATACCTTGATAAATTTGTATTAATATTTCTTGATGATATCCTTATCTATTCTAGAAATATGGAAGAAGATAAAGACATCATGGAGGAAGTCATCTCTTGGTTGGGTGGAGGTTCCCAATTCCCAAGTGTCTCTTTATAAGCAGTTATAGTTTCGTTATTCAGATTAAACTATTTCTTTCATTTGAATTTGGATGGTGGTATGTTTCCAAGCCAATATCCTATGATTGTTAGTCATAAATTAAAGAATGTCACGGTTCTGAATTGATGATGATGTACAGTATAAACGCAAAGCATTAAGCCCCGGATATGAACAATTATTCTATTTATGATGAAAAAAGTAGAAAGAGATATCTATTAAGTTGAATAATTACATCACTAGGAATAATAGTTACTTTTCTATGAATAATAGTTACTTTTCTATCATGCTAGATAGGGAAGGTTCAAATTCATAGTAGTTATGATCATCTCTTTTTAGGAAAATCTTTTGTATGGATAATATAGATACTTTCATCTCAGATGCATCTAAGTTTTTATTAGGAAAATGACAAAATTAACACTATCAATAATTGTTGGGAATTGTGGTTGCATGTGTAAATAGATAGGCATGTTATGAGAAATATACAATCGGTTATCTTTTAAGACTAGTTACCAATCCGCTCTCCCATATATGCATGGCTCGCTTGGTTCTTATTAAACATTCAAGGTTTATAAATTCATAGCTTTACTATTCAAGATTGATAGGATGCATAAATTTTGGGGACAACAATAGAAATTATTTTAAAGAAAAAGTGGATGGAATTTGGTAAATAATATCATTCTATGGTAAGAGATAAGGTTGGTAAAATTTACAAGAGGAAGGTAGGAGGAACAATTTAATTTAATTTCTATATTTCACTATGAACTTAGAGTTTATAACTCAAAATGCAAATCACTACCGATAAGTGAAATGTGAGTTGGAACAGTAAAGCTTGCTAGGTTGCCTGTACCACTCCTCATGGAGTAGATCCCACATCCAACCATTTTATTGACCAGGCAACGAGATAATTCCCACTAAGCCCCAGTTCAACTAGCGGGCCAACCGGGCTGTGAGTGCAGTCGGAACATGATATTCACAAAAAGAAAAAACCTCCAGGCTCGCCAATGAAGGGCCGTGATGTTGGCAAATCCAACCATGCCCCCCCTCATTTTTCCATAAGCATGGGTAGGGCTGGGAGGGGGGGGTGGAAGCGTACGTGGGGACAAACCCTCGAGAGTTTGAAAAATGTCCCCGCGGAGTATGTGAGGATGCACCCGAAAATACTTATTAGACATAGTTGAGTATTTTGGAATCCAACTTCGTAATATTTTGGTAACTGATAGAATATGTTCTAAGAGAAGATGTCATCGACAGGGAAAGTGTTTAGCAAGAATTCTGAAGGAATACCCAGCAAGTCAATTTTAGGGGATAATAGAGTTGAGTAAAGTAATTACACAACACCCAACAAGTATTTTCGTATCTACTATTATGGAAATTTATCTAGTAGATTACACATTCGAAAGAAATTAAGTATAGTAAAAGCATTTCACATGCACATGATAATATGAATCAACTTGTAATTATGATTATTGAAGTAAACATTGTAAATCCTACCAGGGAGTAGATTTGTTATCCAAATCTAGTTTCTATAAAATAACAATAGGTTTTATTGTGCACACACGAGAAAAATATAATCCTTACAAGAAAAATCATAAATAAATTATGTATATCTACTTGTAACTAAAACCATACAACATTCTCAGTAGCATATTAATAAATATATGAGTCAAAACAAGACTCCAAGGATAATTACATGTTAGTGGTAAAGCCACAGAATAATTTCTCTCTAACCATTCACATCTTATAGTTTACATAAGTGATATTCACCACAAATGTAATTGTAATCCTGTATTGGTACATCAGGAGATGAACGAAAAGATCAGTTCTTAAATTTAAACTAGTACAACATTCATACTGAAAACAGAGAAGAAACACTAAATGATTTCTTAAATTAACAATTCTGTGGTATTATTCTAGCTTCTAGTAAGACAATAGAATTACAAAGGGTATCGGTTAACAAAACATCTTAATAGCCCCCAGTGTTCAAACTTCATTTGTAGTGAGGGAAAAATAAGAAGACAAATCACTGGAATATAAGTTTAATACATAATAGCAATTACAATGCATTTCATATATTAAAATCATTCGTTAAAGGAAAAACAAAATAATGTATGTTTGGGATGCAATTATGGGCTCGAGGGCGCGACATTTGGGGCTATTAAACAAAGTAAGAATCTAAGAAGAGAGGAAATCTTGTGGCTCGAAACTGGAAGCAGCTAGGAGAGCTTAAGGAGGACTTATGGAGTCATTTCCGTACTTAGGGTGAGAGAATTTCCATGAGTTTAAAAATTAAGCAAGGTAGCCTAGCTATAGATGGAAACGCACCTGTTAGTGTTAGCGAGAGCTCAGGAAAACAAGGTTTGTAAGCAAGGAAGACTGTATATGTACTTGTGATGGGAAGCCATATGGAAATAATAAATATAAATTAGGAGGTAACATTAAACGTAAAATAGAGAACAATACTCTATTCGGAACAATGATAAGAGAGAGAGAATTACGTTACATGTATATGTGCCTTCGAACAAGAGGCTTCAATTCCTACACTAAACTGAAATGCAAGGTAAATAAGAAAAAGGACGAATGAATGAAGAAACAAATTGTTCCACATTGAAGTCTGAAAATACTATCAAGTTAGGCTAGAATCAAAATTTATCTTGAGTAAGGCCAAGTACCGTGATAAAATTCACCACATTTCCCCTATGTCGAACCTCTATCATAACATGTTTCTTCCATCCTAAATCTGTGTGTATGATAATTTTAAGAATAAAAAACTTTCCACATATCAAGTGAAAAAAATAAAGGAAATGTAGGTTTAACCAACAAGAGAAACTAGTTGTGGAACTGTTGAGAGAAATAAATTCACAATAAAATTAACCTTATACCTGTAAATGTTCACCATGTCAAAATTTATGCCACCATAGGACATGGCTGAAGCAAAACCATTTTAGAAAAATGGTGATTAGAGAATTAGTGTTAGGGTTAATATGTTGGTTCCCACCGTAGATCCTCAATCATATATTGTAATCATTAGACACACCACACATGTTACTAAAGCCATCACGTGAAAACTAATAAGTGGCAGAATAGGAATGGGGCATACATGTAAGAGTATTTAATCTTATGATAACATTGTGAATTTGTCTACCCACTTGTAGATCAAGGTAATGATTCAAGAGCGAGAATCAACGTTACCGATACGGCCTGGCACATAAAGCAAAGTGGTTATAACCTTACCAAACCATGTTCATCCAAGGTAACAACGTATAAAGGATTGAATGAGGATCCATCATAACTTCCAAGGTAACACACACGCCTCGATACCACATCATTTGAATACAAAAAGGATTATGTTTTTAATAAATGGGAAAACCAATGTAAACATGTGCACTTATAGCTATATAGGTAAATCTGATAAAATACCTAATGAAGACAAATAAGACTTCATATCATGGTAAGAAAAGACTTCACCAAGGTTCCCAAAGATAGGTAAAGTCTACCAAAGAATATTGTAGTAGATATGAAAGTATATTGAGACCTTTAATAAAGTCAGAAAGGCAGCAACACTACGTACAATATGTTTAAGGGGAATATGTGAGAAGTGGGATGTATTAATGGATGGATATAGAGGGTGAAATTATTAAACGTAGGATCTATGTTATATTTTCCTTAATATCACCCTACATATAATAAACATAAGTTGGTTACCAACACGGTGAATAATTTACCGCAAGAGGTGATGATAGTACAAAAAGAAAAATAAATTGAAGAACTAGGCAGACGTGACAACTGGTATCAGATCATAGGTTCAACATTGGAACCTAACGCGAACCTGCGATGATAAAACATAAATTATTAATAGATATTCTCTAGTTGGTACATCTTAGTGGTAAAGGAACACAATCATCCCTCTCTAACCATTCACATATTGTAGTTAAGATAAATGAAATTCACCACAAATAAAATTGGAAGCCTATATTGGTACATCAGGAGATGAACGTAAGGATCAATTCTAAAATTTAAACGAGTACAACATTCATACTAAAATAATAGTAGAAATATTAAATATTTTCTTAAGTTAAAAATTATGTGGTATTATTCCAACTTCGAGTAAGATGACAGAATTATAAAGGGTATCAGGAAACAACATGCCTGAATATCCCCTAGTGTTCAAACTTCATTGTGGTGAGGGAAAAATAACAAGATGACTCGCTGGAATGTAATTTTAGTATAGAATAGGAATCAGAGCGCGTGCCATATATTAAATCATTCGTAAAAGGAAGAACAAATTAACGCCAAATTTTAGGATACAATGTTGGGATGCAGGGTGTGACATTCAAGGCTATCAAAAAACGTGTGCATCTAAGAATAGAGGCAATCTTACGATACAAAACCAAAAGTAGCCAAGAGAGCTTAGGGAGGATTTCTGAACTTTTTTCCCTACGTAGGGTGATACCATTTCCATGAAGTTAAAACTTAGGTAGGGTAACCAACCTATAGATGGAAAGACACCTATTAGTATTCGTTGAAGCTGAGGAAAACTGGTTTTGTAAGCAAGGAAGACTATATGCATACCTGTGACTGGAATCCATCTGGAAGCAATAAATATCAAATAGTGAATAACATTAAACAAAAAATAGAGAAAAATTATGTATTTTGAACAATGATAAGAAAGAGAGAATCACATTACTTGTATATGTGCCTTGGATCAAGGGGGTTTCAATTCTTGCACTAAACATAAATGTAAGGTAAATAAGAAAAATGAGGAACAATGAAAAAACAAATTATTCTAGGTTGAAGTATGAAAATACTAAGAGGGTAGACCAGAATCAAAATTTAACCTGACCGAGGCTAAGTACCGTGAGAAAATTCACCATAGTTACCCTCTGTTGTCATAGTGTGTTTACTCCATCCTGCATCTGTGTGTATGATAACATTAAGAATGAAAACCTTTCTACACATTAAGTGAAACCAATAAAGGAAACGACGTTTTAACCAACAAGAGAAACTTCTTGTAGAATTGTTATGAGAAATAAATTACAATAAGATTAACCCCATCCCTGTAAATGTTATCAATGTAGAAATTTATGCCACCATGAAAGGAATCTCAACCAAAAAATATTTCTTAATAACCTAGGTAGTAGTTGAAGAACAATGGTAGTGTGCAAATGGTGAAGCAAGGGATTCAAAGATAGACAGGACAAAATGGAGAAAAGAGAATAGGTAAGGTGATCCTGTATGGAATCAACATCCCAAATAAGGTTGCCACAATGCCTTAAGGCCATCTTACATGAGGAGAGGAGATTAAGGGTTTGACCTCCTTAGGAATCAAGCCCTGAAGTTCTTGAAAAAAAAAATCGACACTCCACGGTGCGGCAACAAAAAAACCGTCTTATCAAAATAGGGACTAGATTATTAAAGTTAGGGTTAATATGTTAGTTCCCATCGTAGATCCTAAATTGGATTATCATAACCATTAGATGCACCACAAGTGTTGTTGAAACCATCACGTGAAAACTAATAGCTGGAAGAATGGGAATGGGGGATACATGTAAGAGCCTTTAATACTATGGTAACCCCATCAATCCGTCTACGCACTCGCAAATTAAAGTAATCGTGCTAGAGCAAGAATTTAGGTTAACCAAACAATATGGTGCATAAAACAAAGTGGATATAAACTTATCAGACCCTGTTTGTTAAAGGTAGCGATGTATAAATGGTTGAATGAGCATCCATCATAAGTTCCAAGGTAACACACACCCCAATAGTGAATCATATGAACAAAAAAAGGAGTATGCAGGAAACAAATGGGAAAGCCAATGTTTACGTGTAAGCTTATAGCTATAGAGGTACATATGATAGAATACATAATGATGAAAAATAAGATGAAGAAAATTAATGCCTAGTATATCATGCTAATAAAAGACTACACCAAGGTTCCTAAAGATAGGTATAGTCCACCAAAGAATATGTACTAGATATGAAAATATATTGAGACCTTTAATAAACTAAGCAAGGGAAAAACCATACATATAAGATGATTAAGTGGAATATGTGAGAAGTCGGATGTGTTAATGGATGGATATAAAGGGAGAACTTATTTAACTTGGGATCTATGTTATATTTTCCTCAAGATCACCCTACATACAATAAACATAAGTTCGTTACCAACAAAGTGAATAATTTACAGCAAGAGTTGACGATAGTACAACAAGGTTAATTTTTTATTTCTTTTGAAGAACTAGGGAGATGTGACAAGTGGTATTAGAGCATACTTTGAATACTAGAACCCAAGGCAAACCCATGAGGGTAAAACATAAATTATTAATAGCTATTCCATATTTGTTTGAGAAAAGAGAGGATTATTAATGAGATACTTAAATCAAAATCAATATGGACCATCTCTAACATATAATTGTTCCCCTTGATAGATCACACATGACACTTAACTATACATGACACTTAGAACAAGCAAAGGTATGTTTAATTTCAAGGAGGGAACTAAATAAGTTGGTTGTGAGGGAAATACAATGGAAATATATTTATCAAAATTTCAATTAAAAGAATCCATTGAATATGTACATTCTCTAACCCTTGCACTAGTAATGGGCTATGGCATAGGTAATTAAGATATAAGGGATGTTATTGGAAATTAGCTATTTTTTTTATATCAATAGTTTCAAGAAGACTCAAAACTCAAATTTTTTAGGATGTTTGAAATGATATATTTCAAATAACATGAATAGAATTACCACTACAAAAAAAAAGGCATACATGCTAGATTTAGAAGGAAGTTGAATGAAACATATGTCAATATTGTACATATAAGAATTTGTTGTCATATATAGAACCTAAAACATATACCATTCTTTTTTTTCAATTCAATTAAGATTGGGTCTGTTCTAACAATCACAATCTAATAACTATGTGGATAAGGGGCAATTTGGATCATAGTGGGATAATCAAAGAAATTTCCAAGGAAAGTGGGTGCTTTTGTTCTCAAAATATACATTGTTAGAGGTTGGATTTAAAATGACGAACAACATATGTGCCACTCTAATCCTATTAACACCTATTGTCTTGTGTAATGTTGTAATGATTAACTGAGGTAGGTGGTGAAAGGCACTGAGAGGTGGATAGAATCACTCAAATTGTTGACATCAGTGGTATAAGAATCGTCCTTAACAAAGAGAAAATAAAATAAGAACTCGAACTAAAAAGTTTAAAATATCAAGTATTTATATGAACTTGTTAAAATATGAAGTATGTGTATCAACATAGATAGAAAATGGATTTAGAAGAGTTAAGAACTATTAAGGACGTATATCAACATACATATAAAATGGATTCATAACAATTAAGAATTGTTTGCTAATAATTAAAGTATACCAAAAATTTAGAATCAATGGCATGAAAACCATGTTTCCTGTAAGGAGTGGTTCAATGGAAAGTACTGGGAGCCGATCAACGTCAATTGAGATATTTACTAGGAATATAATTAGGAAAGTAAGTCAGAGGTAGCGATTAAAAGGAGGATACAAGAAACATTAAATACAACTTCCTACAATTCAAGTTTGGTGACATGCTTCAAAGACTCAATTTTAAGATTGTGTAACCATGGAGAGACAATTGAACTCTTGCATTGACAATATGCTTTAGATTGAGCATATAAGTAGAAAAAAAAGTATTAAAATAAGGGAATCGAGAGTAAGGGCATAATACCACCACCAATAAGACGATAAAATGTCACCTGATTGAATTACCAATATTCTATAATCCACAGTTAATCCCATGTACACAATAACAAATTATTACCAAACATCCTTTATATATATATATATATATATACAAACAAAAATGGACCATTACATTGAAGAAGGGTCGTTTGAAAAAAATGTGGTACATATATGTAAATAATCACATATTACTAAGAATTACAAGTAATATTGACAAAACGGGATTTTGGTAAACTTAATGGATGTTTTCAAGATTGAGTATAGTAATATTATAAAAAAAAAATTGATGAAAAACAGTGTTCCAACTCAAGTTAGAAACTCAAAGAAACAAGTGAATACAAGTTCAATTATCATGATGAACATGAATCCTGTTAAGTAGAGAATATGTCAAGTTGGTAGAATTCATATCGAGAAATCAAAATTTAATTAGCCTATGTATTGTTAATCTTATATGATTGAGAGATAAAATGCCAAGGATATTGGAGTGGAATGGTTTGAAAACTTATAAATAAGATTGCGAAGAAAGTGAAAATTTCCACAAGAAAATCAACTGCTTAATTGGTGATCTCCTCAATTCAAAAGGATAGATAGAATTTCCCAATGGATGAACTTTATAAATTTCAATATCTAAATATTAATGATCATGCAAAAGTTAATTTGGAAAATATTATATAAGAAACCAAAGAGAAACATGACAAGAATTAACCTAATTAAGGTCATGAGTAAGGGATCCAACTCACAAAGGTGTAGAGACCATGTGGTGGATGACCTATACTTACAATTGTAAGACATCTATGTAATGAATGGGAAGATACCAAAATAATTTTAAAACTCATCACCTTCTCACAAAAGATAATAAAATCTGAACTAGTAGGAATGATAACAATGGGACAGTCTCAAGATTTCAATTCGAAGCCAACAAGGATGAATGAAGAAAAAGAATATGGGGTTTGTACTGTGCAAAAAACACTATGCTGAAAAAAATAAATTGATGGTCAGAAAACCTCAGGTAAGGGTGAAAAATAAATAATGTGCCTTGTGGAGTCCACATATAGGTTATTTTAATCATAATGCAACTGATATTAAGTGCACAAGTGATAAAATTTTACCTAAATTATAATTGGCTACCAACAGGTCCATGTTAATTATTATTTCGCTATGAGCAATGTGCTAGGAAAAATGAAATTATTTATAACTAAGTTTTAAATGAGCATGGATTTGGGTATTGAAATAATGATTACAATAATGATGTTGGCCTCATTTTGATGCGCGTGAATAAATGATGCAGAATGTAGGCAGAATTTATAAAAGAGACATCCAACGTGCATGCTAAAAAAAGAGCATGCAACGAAGGTAAAAGTGAGGGGGAACTTAGGTTATGTAGTCATTCTAAATGAGAAAGGAAAAGATGATGGGGAGAAAAATGGACAACGCAAGAGAGGATGTAGTTTCCTTTGGGATGGGAGAAGATGGAAGTTCGCTAACCATTTGCACTGTAGCATGGAAATCAATATTTCTTTTCTTCCCATTATCATGTTCAAAATTGAAAATATTTAAAATATATCATACTTACCAAAACAAGTACAAGATAAAATCGATCTAATTGTTTGGGAAGGTAACATTAAGGGATATCCTTTCGCAGAAGTCATGGTATCTTACCCCAAAATGAGGGTCCGACTCTAGAATTGGGAGGTTGTTTAGGATAAAACAAAAGGCAGTGATGCCTATGAGTAGGAAGATGACAAGTGGAAATGTACTCCAGAAAGAATTTACCTCCGTGAAGGATACATAGGAGCTAAAGAACATATCCAACTATGTTTCCTATGAAACAAACTAGTTAGAAAACACTGACGATGACGTTAGTAAAAGGGGAGGAGAATGTAACATCCCTTCATTGCAGAAAAACACTCTGATTAGACAGAGTTGGTTTAGATAGAATGGTAAAAAAGACAAAGAAGAATATTACATAATTAATTATTTTTATTAATAGATAAATAGATGAGATATACGTACTTGGAAATGAGACACCTAGAGATCAGATTCTTGCTAAAATAAATTAAAGATAAATCTCGTTAATAAATGATATTTTATATTTATTTCATGATAAGTAATCCAGATAAAAATTCGAGATAATATTAATGAATGGGAGAGAAAGTTTAATTAAGTTGTTTAGCTAGGAGAAATATTCTAAGCTTAGAAAACCCTAAAAGCACCAATGGAGAGAAAGGTGGGATTTTATGGAAAATCATAGGAAAGTAGATAAAAAGATTCACAAAAGTGAGACACCGCTAAAAGAAACCTTATCATGAAATAAGGGAATTAAATACCCATTGAATGGATCCACAAGAGGTGGTTGAATCCTAGGAAAGTATTCTCATCTCGGGGGGTGAACAGGAGGAAGTCAGTTCTTGGTTGGGTGGAGGTGGTCAATTCCCAAGTGTCTCTTTATCATTAACTATGAGTTATTTAGCTTATGAGTAATTGACTATTTTTATGTTTTAATTTTCAGGTTAATGAGAAATTTATACTAATTTAAGTATGCGAATAAACAACTTCTCATTTAATACATAATTTCAATGTAAATTATTTATTAATTATTTATAATTTAAATAATTTCTCATTTAATAAATACTTTTTTAACCATTATTACAAAGCTTAACTAATTTAATTAAAATTAGTATAAATCTTAAAGTCATTCTCAAATTAAATAATGGATAATTAATAATTGATATGTATACGTTTTTTTGCGAAAGTTTTGATGAAGTAAACACTGTGAAATGGTCAAACTCTTTTATGAATATAGAAATTAATAAATGTAAATTTGTTAAAAATAAACACATAATAATAACCCTAGACAAGAAGATGGAATAGTAATAACATGTTATTATTAAAATAATCATGTAATTAGTAATGTTCTTTAAAGCACAATGTATCAAAATTATTTGCAAAAAACAACCGTGGGATTTGGCAAATCCAACAATAACAATAGGGAATTCCATCATCAAATGCATTAAACACTACGAGTTGTAATGGATTTTAAAAATCCACAGTTGCAATGGCTTTTAAAAATCCATTCTAAAAAGGGGATGATGCATAGATTAAACAAGGGAGCCACTGCAGTGGCGGTAGTCCCTGCCGGGGTCTGCCACAACAAATAGCCGGGCTCTGCCACAACAAATAGCAAGCAACACTTGGCCTTCATGCTCGTGAGACATTACATGAGGCGGACGTGTGCCGCGAGTTCGATGCGAAAGCAGTTTGTGCATCTGACTAATTGGGGTAATCCAGCTAATTTTTTTTACCAATTTCTATTTCATTTTTTTTAAATATCTGTTTCCAACTGCTAAAAAAAAATTATCTCTACCCCACATTTGTTTCCAATCCTGGGAAAAAAATCACTAGTTTTTGTTCCAAAAAGTCGCTAGTTTTTGTTCCCCAAAACAAAGGCTTCTGCTCCAAAATAAATATCTTGGACTGTCATAAATTTTTTATTACTATTTTCTCGCCGATAGGTAAATTCTACTCCAAAACAAAGGCTTCCGCTTCAAAATAAATGTCTCTGGCCGTCATAATTTTTTTTATTACTGTTTTCCCGCTGAAAGGTAAATTCTACTCCTCTAACATGCTTTATTTTTTAACTCACAAGAAATACTTTAGGCAATGGAACTAATTTTATCTTGCCAAGTTTTTTTTGAATATTTATTTCGAATTGGTAAGGGTATTGGCTGGAATTTTATTTTGTAATAAAAAAGGTAGCTAGGGTATTGGCCAGAATTTTATTTTGTAATAAAAAAGAAACGCAACTTAGACATTTGTCCCTTCAGGGAAAAAGAATAGAAATGCAAATACACGAGTATATATTGCAAAAAGCAAAATAGAGCTTATAGCAATTACTGCTTAAATTTTATATAGAAAATAAATCTGTAAAGAATGAACAAGCATAGGAACAGTCTATTGATTTAACATGGAAATGAGCAAATTTAAACATTGTGTTCGAGATACACGAGGTAACCGTGAGCTCAACACAGCATAAGATTGCAAAACCTCTGAATAACAGTTAGTCTAAAATCATGAAATTAAACTTTAAAGATCTTGACATTGTTTATATACAGAAGTCGCAAATTAACGATGTCATCCAAAGTCATACAATAAAGCAAAGCAACAGTTTGATCCATAAAATTGAGGGCTTTGCCACTGAAGGGCGACCTCACAGAGCTTAACAACTTTGGGTAGTTTCGCAAGAATTCTTGGCATAGCTCCAGATAAAAAACCCATAACCAAGCCAGCCGATAAACCCAATTAACCCAAGTTTACAAACCAAAATATTAAAATCTTGAAAGTATGGACCGAAACCAATGCCCGTAACAGTTTAATACAACTAGAGGTTATTTAATAACATAAAGAAACAAACTTAAATGGTTACAACCGTTGCTATCAAATCGACTGAAGATTTCAAGAAATGGCAAGTTTTTCTTCTAGACTAAACCCTAGGTGAAAATTCACGGCTTGGACGATGTGTTTTACCCTGAAATCACTCTTGACTGAAGTCCACTAATTTCAGAACCCTATATCCAGTCCAGGTAGGGGAAGGAGAAGAAACCTTCTAGTAAATAGCTCGGCAAGGAAAACACGCAACATTAGAACTAGATAATGGAGGTATGAACCTGTAAATGCAACCGAATACATACTCCATACCTGCAAAAGAACCGTGGTTTAGAGGCCATCTCTAGGGTAGGAAGACGAACATGGAGATAGAAAAACCTGCAAAAGGAGCAACCTCTTAACTTAGGCACATTAATTTCGCAAAACTGTAACGGAGTAAACCCTTAACACGAAGAAGTTAAAGGGTAGTAGCATGGCTGAGAGCTACCTGTGCAAAGGATTCAAACATTCTGGTCTGGAACGAGTTTACCTTTTCGGAAAAGAGAAATGCCAAAGACACCATGTCGCTGAGCAACATATATCGCCGAGTTTTCCTTTCCACTGTCCAATCTGAAGCTTGCAGGTTCATCGTAGATGGGAGCACTTTCCAAGGCTAGGGTAGCCAACTGAATTACATTTTGAAGACTCCAGATTCATGTATGCCAAGTCTAGGGCAGCCAGCCGCCAAGTTAGGTACGAGCTGTCCAAAACTCAATGTTGCAAAATGCAAGGTTACAAACTATTCAGTTCGGTATAACATAACAATGTAAACCCTCTTCCTATAATTCTTTAACCCGCCGTAAGGCTGCAAGTAAGTCAGTAAAGAGCACCTGTGAAGCTAAGGATATTAGTGTTGAGAAGCTGCCAGACTCCCGAACCCCAGTGGAAGCATACCTGAGAAGGGAATGGTGTGAGGTGAAAACCCTAAAATAATCATGTGTATCAATGATAATGAACCGTAAAGCAAAAATGGGTGCATTCATCTTACCTACTGCAAGGGTTCCGGTTATCTGAAACTGGCTATTGAAGAGTACACCTTCTGCTATCTGGAGAGCGCAACCTGCTAGAAGAATTTCAATTCATGAATTAAACCTAATAAGATACCAGGAAATCGGTCATGGAGCGAATTAATAAAAGAGGTGTCGTGATCATGAATTACCTGGAACAGGTGAGAGCGTCATCCCATGGAACCTAGAAAAACCCCAGAGTAAAACTGTCTGATAATTGGACACTCTGTAACACCACGCGCAACTCAGACAGGAAGTAAACTCTGAGAGAATGAAAATACGGGCAAGCGCCCGTGGCCAGTTTTAGATCTGACTCGAAATGGCTGCAGAGACAAACTGAAAGCACAAGACCTAGGGTTCGTTATCTGAATGCGGGGGCATATCCTCTGGCCCAGTTAACCATATGCAAACATCTGTCTTGCATGCAGGACACTCAGAACACGTACCAAAAATTTAGGACAAACTACCCTGTGCTTAAAATGTTCGGCTCCGAACTTTGGTTAAATTGTTTCTTTGGATTTGGAAATTCAGCGACCCGGCAATAAGACCTCCAATATAAAACTTTGGATAAAAATAAAGTAACATGAAAGCTCTAAAATAAAACTTTGGGTAAAAGCGAAAAACAACAATTAAATGCTCTGGTCAACCCAAATTAATAAGGAGTCAACGGCCGATCGAACGCTAATAGTCCCAGCAGGGACTAATAACTACACTTATATTCCATGTTCCATGTGCTTCATACGGTATATATGGTTTCATATTCCCTTGAGAAATTCATTAATCTTGAGGAAATGGAGTTTAATTCTTCGCTTACATAACAATGTATATGTAATTGGAATATATCTTTCTCATCAGATACCATATGCTATATAATGGTAATCGTCCATTCATTGTACTTTGGGCTGTATGAGTTAATTACCCTAATATTTCAACGTCGATAAGGATTTATTACCTTATTCTTGAAAACACTACTTGAATTGAATGGTAAAAAGGGATAATTTGTTAAAAAGAGATAATTTGTTTCTTATCTTTAGATTAAATATCTTGGTTTAGAATTACATCCACCTTTACTCTATATTCTAAGTGTTATCCATGTTATTACATAAATCACACAATTCCCATTACCATTAACATTAACAATTCTAATGTCAATTTCGATTTCATTATAAGTAATAAATTTATGGTTATGTTATCATATATGTAGTATATTTCTCTTACATGGCTATCTGATTGAAGTGGAAACTTCTTCCCAAAAAAATGTTTTTTTCATACAAGTGTTAATCCCAATATATTAATGTTACTGTACATAGATTTATTTTCTTTGATACGTCATATTTAATTTTATGTGAGTCGAAGTAGGTGTACATTGAACATTTAATCTTTCAGAGGAACCAAATTGTTGATTGTTTGCCATGATAGTCCAACAATGTGACTATTCCATGGATGGTCAGTCTCACTCATATGAACAACGTGGAACTTTTTTTCTAGATTTGAAGCCCACTTGGGGATTCACTAAACCCTATTATTCCATTCTCTATTTGGCAGTTTCCCCTTTCTTTTGTTTCTCCTTCCTGGTTTCACCAAAAGTGCATTAAGCATATCAGTTCATGCGAAGCCACTATTTCGCACAATGTATCTTCTTCAACGTCGACATACAATCTGAAGTGTGCTCTAGAGGTAATCTCTACTCGTGAAACTAATTGCATTTTGATGCCAGTTTATCCTCATGACTCGATTATTTCCCTATATATGTTTGGTTTAATCAAATAACTCTTAAGCTACTACGCCAACCCTTCCACCCATGGATATTCTTAGACAGTTTGACATCTTTGAATGTTTCTTGTGTTTTAGGTGAATAACAGCAACCCTTCTCAATGACCCACAATGTATGGGGTCGAAGATTATAACCATGTAAGATTTGAGTTTCTCCTTCCAAAATTGTGAAGGTTAAAATTGGTCTTACTGTTCCCTTTCCTCATTCTCTGTGATTACACCTTATTATTATGATAATTCTCTGTCACAAGTTGGGGATTTTTGAAATATCTTGTCGTTTCCTAAGTTCTATAATTTATAATTTCTTTTTACTTAACCAAGTTTGGAAAAACCCTGATTAACCTTAGCCCTCAGCTAGGCTCGTGTTACATTTCTGAAGTGTAGCCATGAGAGGCGCACCTAAAAGTGTGCACTTGCTCATACCGCGAGTCCAACTTAAACTTGTAAGGGTTTGGGGATTTCCATGCCTCATCTTTTTAATTTGTCGTGCATGTATAATAAGGTTCCCTATATCTCCCTTTTGTACACATATCATAAATGAAATTTTGTGCTTCCTCTACATCAAGGTTTTATAGAGATATTAATTTTTTTCTTTTTCTTTTTTTATGCCAAAAGTTGTAAGGGATGATTTCTTGGCTTCATCATAATTATTTAATGACTTTTATCATGAAAGACAGTTGCATGTGATTCTCTTTGTTCATGTTCCCAATTAAATTGACTAGGATGTATTCCATGGATTATATAACGAAGATTAACATCATTAGGTAAGTGTTCCTTTCATTTACAATTTAGATTTAACTTCAACATGACTTTGTAGTCTTCTAGTGACTGTTAATCCTTCAATTAACAAATGGAATGGTAAATTTTTAATGAAGCTTTGTAAAAAATTAATTTAAACAAGGTTTAATCATGCTATTTAGATATGCATGTGAAGTTATTGGTGTGAATTCAATCCATTGGTACTGTGGCAGCCACTAGAATATACTAGCATCTTTAAATTTAAACTGTATGATAAATTTTCTTAATTAGTAAAATGATTAAATACCCAATTCCAACTTAATTAACTTCAAATTCAGGAAAAAATATTTGATTGTAAATTGACTACCAAAAATTATTTTTTTCTTTTTATTTCTTTTAATAAATTTTAAAACCTCATTGGAAAAAAAACCATCTTCTACCCTCATCGTCCAAATTTTAAGAGTGTTTTCCTTTAAGAAAAATAAATTGCCACGCCTTTTAAAAGCATTGCCTCAAAAATTTCAAATTCTTCTTTTTTTATAAATGTAAAACGGTTATTAAATAATATGGCCCTTCAAAACTTATTTCAATCAAGTCCAATTTAAGAAGCACGTTATTGAAACTCCCACGTACCTTTATTCTTTCAGTTGGAGAACATTGTTTTGAATGTAAATTGTTGTGCGGGGAAAAATAAAAATTACAAATGGACGAAATGTTTATGACGAGACGGGTCAAACATAAAGGCTGGTTTGCAGCGCATTTTTTTTTTTGGCCACCTGAAATATTATAAACTCCTCTCTTTCCGGATATATTTCAGTCAACTGACATAAAGATAAGACTGGTCAACCAATGTGAAAAAAAGTGATTTCACAAAAATGTGAAAAAAAGTGATTTGACAAAAGTGATGGGATGGGTCAGATTTTTAATTTATTTTATTTTGTTAGGCTAAGTGTTTCTATAAATTTTAATCTTTTTGTTTGTAATTATAATTAGTAAATAGTACGAAACTAATATAGCCATATAACTTAAATATATAGTAAATATAATATATCTCAAAATAATATTATTATAAGATTAATGTAATATTATTAAGATTAATAAAAAATGAAAGAATCTATTAAAATATAATTTTATTTACGACAGTTTTTTCCGTGTAAGTCATAAAATCTATCATTTGTTGATGTATTTTGAATTAACTAATGTTGTTCATCCTCAAGACAAGTTGAAGAGTCAGATTCAGCTTTGCATGTTAAATAGCTTTGAGCATGGCCTCCAACGGCTAATAAAGCCAACAGCTAAATTGGACATGGGACCATACCTCTAAATAAAAATAAAAATAATTAAAATTTTAAATGGTTGTTAATTTAAAAATATAATTAATTTAATTTCATTGGTTAATAATATAATAGTTAGTTAAAGGGGATTAACTAATAAATACGAACAAAACAAATATTAAAAATAAAAATAAAAAGTATCATTAACTATTTATAGAGTTATCATATAAGAATTGGAATAATACATATGATTAACCATTTTCAGATTTAAAAAAATAAAATAATATTAATATATATAATATTAATTATTAAAAAATATTAATATATAAGTATATATATATATATATATATATATATAATACAAGTTTATTAATTAAAGAGATTCATTCTTGTATGGTAAATATTTTAAAATAGTTTTCAATATCATATTTTCTTAATACAACTTGTCATATATTGTAAACATTTTCAAAATAATTTTTGAGACATTATCACAAACAAATACCATAAGTTACTAATACAATTTGTTTATATACCATAGGTTCACATAACAATAGATTTAATTTAATCAACTATAATTAAAAAAATAAAAACCATAACTACATTGAAAATAAATTTGAATCTTTAATTTATAAATAAATACTTTTCAAAATATTCCAAAATATTTAATTAAAAACTACATAAATATATACTAATTTAATTTATTCCAAAATATTTTATTAAAAACTACATACATGTATACTTAATTTAATTTACTCCGAATATTTTATGAAAAACTTCATACATTAATACCATTTAATTTATTTATAAATAAATTAAAATATAGAATCTTACTACAAACTAAACACCCACTGACAAAAAAAAATATTCCAATCAAATATCCACACCAAGTTTCAATCAAATATCCACGCCAAGTTTCAATCAAATATCCTACGCCAATAATGCCATGTATCCACTGAAAGTCGCTTCCGTCAAATGCGATGCGTAACTAATATTACTCTTTTTTCCTTGTGCTTCTGAATGTGCTCCTGGTCCTGGTTCTGAGGGTTAGTTTAGTCGGTAATAAAATATTGTATCTCTGTGGGTTTAGTTGGTAATAAAATATTGTATCTCTGTGGGTTAGTTTAGTGGCAAGGAAAACATTGTTCCTCTATTAATGAGAAGTGATAAGATGCAATAATTGAGTAGATAAAAAGTCATCCGTGACACTATTCAAGAGGTAATCTTTATTATTTCATAAATACAGTGAGTGATTAGTAATGGTAGGTTTTGTTTCGATACTGTCACTACCCTTATATAGTAAAACAAAAAAAAAAATTATTTACCTTGCACTCGACCTTCATAATTTATTTAACTGACATATTCCACGCGTTACTACAATGTCATCCGTTCATATATTAATGTTACTATAACATATTAAAGGCTCGAATGTTAATATATAAATATATATCTATGGTGATTCCATGTGTTCGCGCTCACGAGAGCCATGAGCTGGCAATTTGGACAGGTCACCTTAACATTCCCGCTACCACCTGGGCTTTGTATTTAATGTTAGTCAATCAATTGGATTTGCTCACCTGTATAATACTCCACTTGCTGTCCGGACGGAACAGCTAGTCTCTCCTCGCACCTCCACTGATACGGTTCTTGGATATTGAGTCAGGGGCAGCTGATGGTGTTAAATGCCATAACTTAGCCCATAACCCCTCGGGATCCTATCTTGTATAAACGCTCAAGATTTCACTCCGGAAATCGACGGTGATAAACCACAGGTCTTGGTTCAAAAGGAATTGGGCTAGGGTTTCATCGGGCATTTTCATAGTCATTGCAAGGCAGCGCCCCTCGACGCTGGTTACTTCTGCGATTATAGTATGGCATTCTCCATTCGGCTCTTTATTCGGCGAAACCATTCCGTCAGCTTCCCTGGGTTGCAGTCTGCCATGGTCGAGGTCGATACGGCTAGCTTTCTGTATGAAATGTCTGAGCTCTTCTCATTTAAAGGTAACTGTGATGTCCTTTCTTTTCAACTGAGGCATAGCTTTCTTATTGTTTGTTTGTTAGAGCATGTTTAATCGGATATGCACTGTAAACTTGTCAGGATACCAAGGGCGAGGGTTTGGCGATGGAGCTTCCAGGATTCCGGTTCCTCTGCATTTCCGGGTGAGTTACCCTAACCCACGGGTTGTGATTTCCTTTTAACTTGGACTTGGTCTGAATGATGATTTTCTTCATGTCAGGAGTCTTACCGTGCTTCATTAAGGCTTGACCGAGTTATGACGCCCTCGGCAAGGAATCTATGGTTACTGAGGGTTTAATTTTACCATGTCCAGTTCTGGGTAGTTTTCTTTAATCTAGGTCAGGGTTTGGTAACTGAATCAACTCGAGTCTTCTCGAGGGATCTGTGAATATTATTGTTGAACTTCCATAATTGTAATGAGGGTAGTCAGTCGGCTTTACCACCCAAAGTTTGAACAATGATTCGAGTTATGCCAGGTTCGAGTTCCGAATGAACTTTAAGGCTTTATACTGAGTTATCATTTACTGTTTGTATATCGACTCTAACTATTATATTTCAATGTCTATTAATGTTATTTTTCTGAGTTCACACAGTCCGACAGTGCTCTCCTGTAATTATTCGTTTTATTATATGAATGCTTATGAGGGCTCTACCCTGTTAGCGATAGCCGCCTGCTCTTATTTCGACCTTGGAAATATATTTCTGTTACTTATTTAGAATGCACCGACCTTGCGGTCATGCGTGCGTAATCTATAGTGATGATAGCATTTTTACCTTCCGAGATGAGGTTCTTCCTATGGAATGCCTTCGGGTTTCTGGCGACTGTTATTTATATATGTTTATATTGATGCTGTGTCTGCTCCTCGGCTTTGTGCTTTTATATATTCCTGTCAATGGTATTCTGGACAGAGTTCTATCAATAACTCGATGTGCACTGTATGTTTACATGGTACTTGTATATGTATGGATGGTTTATCTTTTGTCATGATTATCCCAACTGGTTTTCTGTCTCGGTCGACTCCGTTATCTCCTTCGGAGATGAGTCTGAGCGATGTCATGCCCAGTCTCTTGTACCCTCGCGGGTGAGTGCTGGGAACGTTGAAATTCCAGGAAACCCTTTGGTTCCATCCCTGGCAAATAGTTCTTTCTATTATGTTACCATATGTTAGTTGCATATTACTAAATTATTTTGCAATTCGTTTCTGATATGTTGTCTGGACCGAGTAACAGTATATTACATGGAATTTGAACTATACTTATGCGGTTATGAAAAGTATAGTGTAATTTTCCTCTCTGTTTCATATTTATTAAGGTACCGGTTATTATCTTTTCTTAACCTTTGAATTCGTCTACTGGTTGGTTTAAACTGAGGAATAAACTGGCAGTCTTAATTGTTAAAGGAAAACTAAATAAACTACCCTGTTCATCTTATTTTATTTTCCTATTTACCGTAGACAACAACCCCTACAGATTTTATAATAAAGTATTATCTTACAGATAGACAATAGAGTCTTACTTTACAGATAATCAACAGTCTTTACAGAGAAAGAAAAGATTCCTACATTAATGCTGTAACCACATTTCACTTACCTGTACCGTGCTTTCTTTAATTCTCTGTCTTTTCAAACTGAAGAAACTCCTACAGAGCTTGTTATCCTCCCAGCCACGAGATCAGTCATTTCGACCTGATTCTCTCCCCCAAGCTCGCTTGCAGGCCACTGCCTTCCGCAAGATGATGCACGCTAACAGCAGTGCAGTATGATGCACAACAGTGCTGATACTATCTGATCCTCACCAGACATAGTATCATCTCTTCTTGCTTCTATTTTCCTTTTCTTTTTCCTGTCTGTTCCTTAACAGCCCAGGCCTTTTTCCTCTTTTCCATTTCTATGGTAAGGAAAAGTGGTTAGGGTTGCCCTTATTTGCTGGCAACTGTTTCTTTTAATTAAGCAAGATGAAGTAAATAACTTTTCCTCACAAAGTTACTTACAATATTACTTAATTCATAATTTCGAATAAATGACATTTCAATATTAATAAAGTAATAATTCATGTTTTCACATTTACCTAGCATGGTAACTTATAAAATTATTCATATAACTGTCTGGTCATTACATCTCCTCCCCCTGAGATTAGACACCGTCTCGGTGTCTTACAGTCATGAACAGGTCTGGATATGTTTTCTTCATCAATTCCTGGTCTTCCCAAGTGGCCTCCTCGGGTCCAAAATGCCGCCATTGTACCTTAACTTGGGTAATAACTCGTTTCCGCAGCTGTACTTCTCTCTGGTCGAGAATGCTCAGCGGTTCGACCAGTACTTCTCCTTCCGGTTCGACCTACATTACACAAATTCTGAGTTAGTTTTTTCTTCCAAATAGGATTCTTGCTGAATCTTTATTATAACAATAACCCCACCTATATATCCTGCCATCGGATTACATGCTTAGGGTCATACACATACTTCTTTAGGACTGAAACATGGAATACGTTATGGACCCGAATGTGACTTGGCAAGGCCAGCTGGTAAGCCACCGGTCCGATCCTTGCTAGTATCTGAAAGGGTCCACAATATCTAGGTGCCAATTTAGCGCAACCAGCCCATTGCAAGGTACTTCTTTTGGCCTGAATTCAAATATACACATGATCCCCAACCTGATACTCCTTAAATCTCCTTTTCCGATCAGCAAAATTCTTTTGTCTATCCTGAGCCGCCTTCAGATTAACACGTACTCTCTTTACCATGTCCTCCATTTCTTTAAGCATGTCAGGTCCTAGCCTTAATTTATCTTTAGGTCCTCCCCAGCTGGAGGGTGTACGGCATTTTCGGCCATACATAACCTCGAATGGACTCATTTGAGTTGAAGTGTGATAACCATTATTATATGCAAATTCCACCAAATGTAAATATTCCTCCCATCGTGTGGGTTATTGCATAACATAAGCCGTTAGCATGTCTTCTACTACTTGGTTCACTCGCTCCGTCTGTCCATCAGTTTGTGGATGGTACGCTGTGCTAAAATTCAGCTGAGTACCTAAATCAGCAAACAATGTCTTCCAAGAAACTGATGTGAATTTCACATCCCGATCGGAAATTATTTTTTTTGGAAGGCCATGCAACCTGAATATATTCTGCATAAAAACGTGAGCGATTTGTGCAGCTCTGTAAGTAGATTTCACTGGTATGAAATGTGCAGCCTTACTCAATTTGTCCACTACTACCATAATGGAATCATTGTTTTTCTATGTTCTAGGTAATCCCGTAATAAAATCCATGGAGATGATTTCCCATTTCCATTCTGGAATGGGCAAGGGTTGCAACAGTCCTGCTAGATGCTGATGTTCAGCTTTAATTTGCTGACATTCTAAGCACCGTGCCAAGTATTCCACAATGTCCTTTTTCATTCCTGGCCAAAAATATTCCTTCCGGATTGCTTTTATCATCTTTTGATAACCCGGGTGACCAGCATAATGGCTGATGTGGAACTCGTCCATAATCAGATTTTTAATTTTGTTTTGATTGGGCATGTATATTCTTTGCTTGAAGTAGACAATTCCCGCATCATCTGTCACATATTCTTGTTGGCTGTCCCTTCCAGCAGCTTGCTGTATTTGCTGTTTTAACTGCTGATATTCTATGTCTTGTTCTGAAATTTCCTTTATTATGTCTAGAAAGGGGTTTTTCCATCCAGAAATGGAAATTTCATACAAACTTTGCACTTTCCTGCTTAAAGCGTCTGCTACTCTATTTGCTTTCCCTTGCAAATGTTTTATATCGAAGTCGAAACCACTTAAAAAGTCCATCCACCGTGCTTGTCTAGCGTTTAAAGTAGGCTGGCTGAAATAGATGGTCAAACTATGGTGGTCGGTGAGCAGTAAAAATTTTCTGCCCATAAGATAATGCCGCCACATCTTTAGAGCATGTATAATAGCAGCCAGTTCCAGGTCATAGGCGGAATATCTCTGTTCATGTTCTTTTAATTTATGTGATTCATATGCAATTACCCTGCCTTCTTGCATTAAGACTCCTCCCAATCCTTCCTTACTTGCATCTGTGCAGACCACATAATCCTTATGAGGATCTGCTATACTCAAAATTGGTGCTGTAGTGAGCAGATGTTTCAGTTGTTCAAAACTTTTCTGGCAATTTGGGGTCTAATGGAATGCCCTCCCTTTCTTCTGTAATGAGGTAATGGGAAAAGCTACTTTCGAGAAGCCTTCCACGAATCTCCTGTAATACCCAGCCAATCCCATGAAAGATCGGACATCTGCTACGTCTTTTGGTACAGGCCAGTCCATTATGGCCTTTATCTTTTCCAGGTCTACAGCAATTCCATCTTTTGTGATCACGTGACCCAAATATTGGATTTCGTCTTTAAAGAAATCACACTTACTAAATTTTGCGTACAACTGATGTTCTCGAAGGGTCTGTAATACCATTCGGAGATGTTCATGATGTTCTTCGATTGTGCGTGAATATATTAATATGTCATCAATGAATATTAGCACAAATCGATCCAAGTATGGATGAAAAATGTTGTTCATTAAACAGATGAAAGTTGCAGGGGCGTTGGTTAGCCCAAACGGCAAAACCACGAATTCATAATGTCCATACCTTGTTCTAAAGGTTGTTTTAGCGATGTCCTCGTCTTTAATTCGGATTTGATGATATCCTGATCGCAAATCGATCTTGGAGAACACTGTTGCGCCTTTCACTTGGTCGAACAGTTCATCGATCCGGGGTAAGGGATACTTATTTTTGATGGTTAACTTGTTCAATTGTCTGTAATCGATACACATCCGGAGGGTACCATCCTTTTTCTTGACAAATAAAACTAGAGCTCCCCATGGAGATACACTAGGGCGAATGTACTCCTTATCTAATAACTCTTGCAACTGCATTTTCAGTTCTGTCAGCTCCGGTGTACTCATTCTGTAGGGTGCTCGTGATACTGGTGCAGCCCCGGGTATCAGTTCAATGGTAAAATCTGTATTCCTTCGCGGCGGTAGTCCAGGAATTTCCTTTGGAAATACATCTGTAAATTCCTGTATTATAGGAATACTGTTCAAGGAAGCTGATTTATCCTTGGAATTTGCATATCCCACTTGGATGGCGTAAACTTGACAGCCCTTCCGTATGCATTTCATCAGTTGGTTGGCAGTTATCGGGTGAACTTGCACTGGTTGTTTAATTCCTTGCATTTCTTTCCTGTTTCCTTGCTGATCTCTGTAGTAAATGATTTTAGTTTTGCAATCAACTAATGACCAGTGTTTTTCTAACTAGTCCATGCCGATTAGGATATCATAGGATCCGAGAGGGAGTACATTCAGATCAGCTATCACTGGCTGTTCTGCTATGGTAAATGAGCAATCGCTGATTTTGGCTATTACCCGTCGCTTGGCTCCGGTAGCTAGTTGCACTAACCAAGGCTTTTTAAATTTAACAGATTGTAAACTACAACGTTCGACTATCTTTGGACTCACATAGCTTAACGTAGCCCCACGGTCAATTAAAACAGATATGGTAAGGTTTGAAATTTTACCTTCGAACTCAACCATTGTTGGCTGGTATTCCGCCTGACGGTCTTCCAGAGCCGCGTTAATTATGGGTATACTGCGACCAACCTCGCCCACTGTTGAAGCTTCATGGATTTGGGATAATTTTTCAGTTCCTTTTCTCTGTGGATAGTTTTTAATGTAATGAGGTCCCCCACAACCCCAGCACTGCACCGGGGGTCTTGCTGTGCCTTCACTGTCCAACCTAGGTTGCTGTTCGCTGACCTTGGACTCATTTGTATTTCTGAACTTAGGTGCAGTTCTTGGTGCAAATCTGCTGCTTTCTCCTTTGCCATTTCCCTTACTGCCATTGTCGCGACTCCCTTTGCTGTTTACCCCTGTCTTGAATCCTCTCTTCTCATTCCATTTTCTGTTAGCAATTTCCCCTTTCTGTTTACTTTGTTGATAACAAATTCTAGCTTTGCGGATTACTTCATCCATTGATTTTGGATTATCAAACTCAATCCTCTCTCGCATATATGGTGGCAAACTGCTAACAAATCGTTGGACCTTTGCCTTTTCTTCCCTTATGTATGGTACATAACGGAGTAAGGATGTAAAGCGAGTGATGAATTCGTCCATAGTCTGCTGTCCTAATCGCAAATCATGGAACTCCCTTGCCTTTTCATCATAGAAGCGTTCTGTTAAATATCGCTCTTTAAAGAATCTCTGAAAATTGTCCCATGTAATATTTTGTTCAGTGAACCCCTTTACTATTTTTACCTCCTCCCACCATAAGGTGGCCTTCCCTTGTAATTGAAAAATAGCTAGTCGCGCCTTAAGGTTGTTATCATATTCATAAAGCTGAAAGTACTTGTTCATATTAATGATCCAGGCTTCAGCCGCTTCCTCTTGTTCTCCATCGAAATGTGGTGGTTTGATTTTGCGAAATTCCCCTTGTAATTCTACCTTCTGTCTTTTTGAGGTTTGCTGGTCAAATACATTATCGGAGCGTTCTTCCTGTTCTTCCGATCCTTTGGGGGGTATGTGATGGTTCTGCTCTTCAGACATCCTTTGCTGTTCTGCACTGGGATTAGCTGGTAATTGATTTTGTTTACCAGACAAACTCTTTAAGATTCTTTCTTGTTCCATTGTTAACCGAGCATTGTCTTCCCGAAGTCGGGCCATCTCATTCTTCAGTTCTTGCACTGTTTCCAAAATTGCTTGATTCGTAACTCTGGCTTCCTCCGCAAGTTGTACCCAGAGTTCTGGGTTATTCTCTGGACCGGGTACACCTTGTCCCATTACACGTCGTCGTGCTGTGTTATCCGCTCTCCTCATGTCTTCGTCTTCAAAATCTGAAACCTGTACTTCATTCAACAACAGAAGGAAACATTCAAGAGTATTATCGGTAATGACCTTTGTTACTTATTTAATACAGTGTCCTTATCTGTCATTGTTGTTCTGCCCAGAGGCCACAGTGCTGTAGCTGGGCTCTGATACCATATGTCACTACCCTTATATAGTAAAACAAAATAAATTTATTTACCTTGCACTCGACCTTCATAATTTATTTAACTGACATATTCTACGCGTTACTACAATGTCATCAGTTCATATATTAATGTTACTATAACATATTAAAGGCTCGAATGTTAATATATATATATATATATCTATGGTGATTCCATGTGTTCGCGCTCACGAGAGCCATGAGCTGGCAATTTGGACATGTCACCTTATCATTCCCGCTACCACCTGGGCTTTGTATTTAATGTTAGTCAATCAATTGGATTTGCTCACCTGTATAACACTCCACTTGCTGTCCGGACGGGACAACTGGTCTCTCCACGCACCTCCACTGATACAGTTCTTGGATATTGAGTCAGGGGCAGCTGATGGTGTTAAATGCCATAACTTAGCCCATAACCCCTCGGGATCCTATCTTGTATAGACGCTCAGGATTTCACTCCGGAAATCGACGGTGATAAACCACAGGTCTTGGTTCAAAAGGAATTGGGCTAGGGTTTCATCGGGCATTTGCATAGTCATTGCGAGGCAGCGCCTCTCGACGCTGGTTACTTCTGCGATTATAGTATGGCATTCTCCATTCGGCTCTTTATTCGGTGAAACCATACCGTCAGCTTCCCTGGGTTGCAGTCCGCCATGGTCGAGGTCGATATGGCTAGCTTTCTGTATGAAATGTCCGAGCTCTTCTCATTTAAAGGTAACTGTGGTGTCCTTTCTTTTCAACAGAGGCACAACTTTCTTATTGTTTGTTTGTTTATTAAAACATGTTTAATCAGATATGCACTGTAACCTTGTTAGGATACCAAAGGCGAGGGTTTGGCGATGGAGTTTCCAGGATTCCGGTTCCTCTGCATTTCCAGGTGAGTTACCCTAACCCACAAGTTGTGATTTCCTTTTAACTTGGACTTGGTCTGAATGATGATTTTCTTCATGTCAGGAGTCTTACCGTGCTTCATTATGGCTTGACCGAGTTATGATGCCCTCGGCAAGGAATCTCTGGTTACTGAGGGTTTAATTTTACCATGTCCAGTTCTGGGTAGTTTTCTTTAATCTAGGTCAGGGTTTGGTAACTGAATCAACTCGAGTCTTCTCGAGGGATCTATGAATATTATTGTTGAACTTCCATAATTGTAATGAGGGTAGCCAGTCGGCTTTACCACCCAAAGTTTGAACAATGATTCGAGTTATGCCAGGTTCCAGTTCCGAATGAACTTTAAGGGTTTATACTGAGTTATCATTTACTGTTTGTATATCGACTCTAACTATTATATTTCAATGTCTATTAATGTTATTTTTCTGAGTTCACGCAGTCTGTCAGTGCTCTCCTGTAATTATTCGTTTTATTATATGAATGCTTATGAGGGCTCTACCCTGTTAGCGATAGCCGCCTGCTCTTATTTCAACCTTGGAAATATACTTCTGTTACTTATTTAGAATGCACCGACCTTGCGGTCATGCATGCGTAATCTATAGTGATGATAGCGTTTTTACCTTTCGAGATGGGGTTCTTCCTATGGAATGCCTTCGGGTTTCTGGCGACTGTTATTTATATATGTTTATATTGATGCTGTCTCTGCTCCTCGGCTTCGTGCTTTTATATATTCCTGTCAATGGTATTCTGGACAGAGTTATATCAATAACTCGGTGTGCACTGTATGTTTACATGGTACTTGTATATGTATGGATGGTTTATCTTTTGTCATGATTATCCCAAATGGTTTTCTGTCTCGGTCGACTCCGTTATCTCCTTCGGAGATGAGTCTGAGCGATGTCATGCCCAGTCTCTTGTACCCTCGCGGGTGAGTTCTGGGAACGTTGAAATTCCAGGAAACCCTTTGGTTCCATCCCTGGCAAATAGTTCTTTCTATTATGTTACCATATGTTAGTTGCATATTACTAAATTATTTTGCAATTCGTTTCTGATATGTTGTCTGGACCGAGTAACAGTATATTACATGGAATTTGAACTATACTTATGCAGTTATGAAAAGTGCAGTGTAATTTTCCTCTTTGTTTCATATTCATTAAGGTACCGGTTATTATCTTTTCTTAACCTTTGAATTCGTCTACTGGTTGGTTTAAACTGAGGAATAAACTGGCAGTCTTAATTGTTAAAGGAAAAATAAATAAACTACCCTGTTCATCTTATTTTATTTCCCTATTTACCGTAGACAACAACCCCTAATGATTTTATAATACAGTCTTATCTTACAGATAAACAATAGAGTCTTACTTCACAGATAATCAACAGTCTTTACAGAGAAAGAAAAGATTCCTACATTAATGCTGTAACCACATTTCACTTACCTGTACCGTGCTTTCTTTAATTCTCTGTCTTTTCAAACTGAAGAAACTCCTACAGAGCTTGTTATCCTCCCAGCCACGAGATCAGTCATTTCGACCTGATTCTCTCCCCCAAGCTCGCTTGCTGGCCACTGCCTTCCGCAAGATGATGCACGCTAACAGCAGTGCAGTATGATGCACAACAGTGCTGATACTATCTGATCCTCACCAGACATAGTACCATCTCTTCTTGCTTCTATTTTCCTTTTCTTTTTCCTGTCTGTTCCTTAACAGCCCAGGCCTTTTTCCTCTTTTCCATTTCTATGGTAAGGAAAAGTGGTTAGGGTTGCCCTTTTTTGCTGGCAACTGTTTCTTTTAATTAAGCAAGAGGAAGTAAATAACTTTTCCTCACAAAGTTACTTACAATATTACTTAATTCATAATTTCGAATAAATGACATTTCAATATTAATAAAGTAATAATTCCTGTTTTCACATTTACCTAGCATGGTAACTTGTAAAAGTATTCATATAACTGTTTGGTCATTACACCGTTTGATCTTCCAACGCTACAATCTCGGAGTCAAACCTGAAGTCCACACGAGTTTCTTTAGACTACAGCCATCCTCTGGAATGAAAGGCAGAAAAGGAAGGATTACTGACTTGATCTCCAAGGTCGAGGGTTCTGGAAATCGTGCATGCATTACGTACAACCATCGCCTCGAACAAAAGGCAGAAAGGAAGGATAATTAACTCGATATCTAGAGTCGAGGGTTGTTGAAATCGTGTATGCATTACGAAACACAAAATTAAATATACCTCACCACTCTGCGAGGTAAATTTACTCTCTGTTTTCTCTTGTTTTGTTCGTCCATTCATTCGTTATAGGGGATATATTCATTGTATATTTCATTAATAAATACCCAAAAGTGGGTTTTAATTGAAAATATATCAATTATTATATATTTGCAGTTTATATCAATGATTATATATTTGTAGTTTTGCAATCGATTAGAGGCTTCTGCAAATCTTGCATTAAAGAGAAAAATAAAGACACCTCACCGTTTGTGCTAGGTAAATTCACTCTCCCATGTTTCATTCGTTTTAGAGTGTATATTCATTGTATGTATTTTTAATCTATACCCAAATTTTGGTATATTATTAATTAGTACCCAAAAACCCTTGTTTAAAGTAGACACTAAGGATTACGAACTCGATCTCTAAGCTCGAACAGAGAAATAAACCAATATACCTCACCACTCAGCCAGGTAAATTTATGATCTGCTTCTTCATGTTTCGTTAGTTGCAGGGGATATAATCATTGTATATATCATTTATCAATATACATAATTGTTATTGATGGAAAATATATATCGTATAAATATAAAATACATGAATGATTATATTTCAATCGTCTTAGATTTCAGAAGATTTCATGCATGGTGTTCTTCTGTAATTTCAATCAGCTTGGTCTCCTAATATTCATTCACATCATGGCGAGAGCTTACATACAGCTGGAGCTTAAAATCATCTCCGCTCAAGATCTCAAGGAGATGCATCTTTTTGGCATGAAGGAGATGCAGACCTACTGTGTTGTCTGGATCAATTCTGAGAAAAAAGTGACGACACAAATTAACAGAACAGGTGGCGCAAACCCTACCTGGAACGACAAGGTCATTTTCAGAGTGGAAGAGCGTTTGCTACGTAGTGAAACCTCTACTGTGATGGTGGAGATATACTGCGTGGGTGGCCTCAGGGACAAGCTTGTAGGCACTGTGAGGGTCTTCTTTTCCACTTTCTTCAAGGACTACGGGAGCCCAGATTCCAGCGGGATGAGCTTCTCGGCACAACAGGTCCGTCGTCCTTCTGGATGCGCCCCTCAGGCGATTCTCAACCTTGGCATCATGATTCTTGATGGAGTGGATCTTCACAGAATTAACAGATTCAACCCTGCAACTGATGGGGCTGTGGATTTAAGAGATTTGATGAGTTATCCTGTCCAACCCACGCCGTCATTTGTTAAAAAATTAGTGTCCATTAAAACTAATAATGTTTTTTATGCCTGAGAATAGAAAGCCCACTGTCTAGGCTTCAACAATCTTGCAGGCAAGGAAGAGGGAAGAGATCAAGAAAAGCAGAAAGATGTTGATGATGTTGAAATCTAATTTCAACTGTGCACCTCAAAACCACCACAACAAAACCACAAACCACCTTGATGCATATCGGACCGCTTTTGCGTGAAGGCAGTTTTCGTACACAAGAGCCCGATACAATATAGTGTTGATGTGTGGCTCTCCCCATACGTCATCATCTCTGACATATCGGGACGTAAAGTTCAACATAAAAGTGGCTTCCGATATCTCCGTCCGCCGTCCGATCTGCTCCATCAATCTTCGTCGTCGATTGCTCCAAGCTTCATACGGCCAACATTAAAAGCTTGGAGTGGAGTAAAGTTAAGTTTTATTTTGACCATACTGGCATTAAAGAATTGTCATATGCGTAGGTGGATTTTTATTTTTTTGTTTACGGCATGTATGGGCGTGGATTAAAATAGGCATGGGCATATGTAAATGTTCTTGAATTTTAATGTTTTTTTACGGGAGTATGGTCATGTACGCAACATAATTTTTTTTGGTGTTGTGGTTGCATAAGTATAATATGTTTATGTTTTTGTTGACCAATTTTTTTTGTAAGTGAAACAAAAAAAAAACGCACAGCAGTGCACGAGCAAAGAAGTGAAGAGGTGAATGAAGAAAACCAGGGGGAAGCTTGTATCAAAAACCATGAATTGTTTCACACAGCAGTGAAAAAGGGAACAGTAAGTTTTGGTGAATTTGTAGTTTTTCACACAACAGTGTGTTCATGATTTTATTTCTTTTACAGCAGTAAATCCTTGTAATCTTTGTTTTCACACAGCAGTGAATGTAAACGAAATTTTTACACACAGTGGTGTAAAATTTCAAAGGAGCATAGTAATTTTGTTGAAATGTTTTGGTGAATCCCTCTGAGTGAAAGAGGATGAATATGTATCAGTGAATTTATTTTAATGAATAGAAAATCTTTTATGGTGGTGCAATACTCTGTTCTTCAGTAAAAAAAATTTAAGCTTCCTTGTGCACAAAAAGATCCTGGAGTAAAGGAAACAGAGCATTGCCTCTGTGTGCTTGAATTCTGTGTTTTTGGGATTTTGCCTGAAAAATCCCCAACAGTGGTATCAGAGTAGGCTTGGGCTCTTTGAAGGAGACAAAGAAGATGAAGGCAGGAGTCTTTTGTTGCAGCAGTCAGTTGTTTTAAAAATACACAGTCAAGAAATTGAAGCATAACTAAGGATGCAAGGAATGGCCAGCACAAGCACTGGTATGGGTATGTTTAACACCCAGCTCCCACAATTTAATGGGAAGAACTATGACTATTGGGCAATAAGCATGAGAGCCCTGTTTTCCTGTCAAGATTTATGGGAATTAGTTCAAGATGGTTTTGAAGGACCAGCAGATGAAAATGAGATCAATAGATTAACTCCAGCAGAGAAGGATCTACTGAAGAGCAATAGGAAGAAGGACTCAAAAGCCCTTGTATTTTTGTATCAAGCAGTGGACTAGAGTGTGTTTCCAAGGATAGCAGCAGCTAAGACATCCAAAGAAGCATGGAAAACCCTCAAGACAGCCTATCAAGGCATGGAGAAAGTGAAGACAGCAAAACTACAGTTGCTGAGGAGAGATTTTGAGAATCTGTGCATGAAAGAGTCAGACAACATTGACTCATTCTTCACACATGTAATTGGTCTGATCACACAGATGAGGACTCATGGAGAAACCATTGAAGAAAGGAGGATTGTGGAGAAAATATTGAGGGTCTTACCCTCAAAGTTTGATGCTATAGTCACCACCATTGAAGAGACAAAGGATCTCTCAAACTTTTTAGTTGATGAGCTACATGCATCACTGATAACACATGAGTAGAGATTGAGTAGGAATGAAAACTCATCTCTAGAGCAAGCCTTTAAGACCCAGATGTCCTTTGGAAGAGGAAGAGGTCAAGGCAGAGGAAAAAAGAGAGGAAGAGGAAGAATCCAGAATAGAGGTGGAAGGAGCAGCCCAACAAATTCTCAAGGAAGAGGCAGCAACTCAAATCAGAACCAAGGCCAAGGCAACAACCAACAAAGAGAACAACATCATGCTCAAG